>AWOL01S0024556.1:10005-34402 GCA_000715115.1 Nicotiana otophora | reverse complement strand
TGTCATGGCAAATGTCATGATCCACAAATTTTGTTATAGTAGATATTATGTCATGGCAAATGTTATGAAAATTTGGCCCCCACTTGGGAAGAAGCCAAATTAATGGCCATATCACACTACTAATACTATGAAGTATAATTATTATCCGTGCATATATTTACATAAATCTACGTCTTTTAAAATTTCCCTTTTGAATGTACTTATCATAGACTTTGCCAAATGCTGTGAAAAGGGGTGGAAAATAATATTCTTTTGTAATCTGGAGCAATGTGATCAGCAATAACTGAAACGGAAATTCTTTGATTCTCACATTTTCCATTTCCCACAACCGAGAGATTGAGTGAAATAAAGATTAATAAAGAAATAGAACGAGGGGACATCACTTGAAAATGGAAACTGGAATTGGATCTCTTTGGAATATTTCAGTCTTTATTCCAGAATTAGACACAACCATGAACAAACCGATAAGCACATATATACCACCACCAAAATCTGTAACTTACGCTTTGAAGACGAACTCTATAGGATTTTCCAAAAGAAAGTCGGATAGCAAGTGTATAAAAGTTATATTCATTTTTATCTTTTCAAATGCTATTGTCTTATTAACTTGTGTACTTTGTACAAGTAATTTATAAACATTTTCATGTAGACCCAGAGACCTAAACCTATAGTTTTTCTCGAACTCAAATCATAACCACTAATGATAAACCATATATTTTCCATAATATTGTTTTGTTAATCGTAATTTGTTCTTTTACCTAACGGAGGAGTGATATTATCCTTTTCTATCATCATTTCTTTAGTTAGGACAATATAGAATAATTATAAGTTCTGTAACACTTTAGGGTAATCCAACGTCCATACAAAATATGAGACATATTGGGTATATAAATAAACATATCTTAGACTCTAGTGATCTGTGCGGACCTAGACCCAAAACGGACAATATCACTAGTGGACTAAGTTAGTTATATTTGATTTGTCAAGCAATAAACATCCACGTGTTTAATTCTAGTTTTTGTTCACTTTTTTGATGAAAGTATTCTTCTAGCCCAACTTAGAATCGAATCAAATCTAACCCAATTTAGAGATTTCATCTATTTGTAAGACTTATTTTAACTAGAATTTCAAGATCAGTATCAAAAGCTAAGTTTCTTCTTTTTCTTTTTATACTCTTTCTTTCAAGAAAATTTCCCAAATAGCCATTGTGAAAGGATCCAAAGGAGGTACTATTGGAGAGGATTGGATGATTAGACAAGGTGACATGCAAGCAATGCCAATTTGTGCTACACGAATCACCTTAAAAGTTTGTGCCCAAAATGATGTTGGTTCTAACAATTACTATTGAATTATGTAGTTTACCTTAATTTGGATACTCAATGTGATATTTTGCATTGGACTTGAATGTGGAGCTAGCCTATTAGTGTATATATTTTGATTCCCACTAGTTAGAATATACTGCTAAACAGTGCACTGCAGAATATGATCAAATCAGCTTGTCTAATAGTTTGTGTTTCACCTGAATTTAAAGTCGAATTCAAGATTCCAAGTTAACGGTTCCTACAACGGTCTTCAATTTATAATAAAAATTGAGTTTACAAATACTATTAAATTCACGTAGGGTAACCAACCTTCTAATCTGCGCCTAAATTTATTCTAAAGTGGAGCCTTAATTGTGCTCAGTACATGCTTTTGTAGGCACCGCTCCAGGAAGGAACACATGTTGGATACCCGACATAAAGTTTCCACCATTTAACTTTTTATCAATCTATGATATTCTTCCTCTATAGTAAAATCCTTACCCTTTTCCTTTAAGAAAAAGAAAATGTACCATCTAGTACCACAATTTTCTATTTTTATTTTGTGACATATCTTTTATATTTGTTCTCTTTCCCCTTTCTATTCAAGTGTACGATATACGTATGCTCTTTCTTCACCGATTCATCTTTTCCCGTTGTTTACCCAAAAAACAGATAAAGTTGAATTTATATGTAGTTCTAAGAATACGTGATGTAAATTGGTACAAATTGGAAAAGATATGTAAATGAATATCGAAATTAGTTATAAAAGAAATGAATACAAACCGAATGAAATAGTTAGCTTAAGCCTTCAAGTTTTATCACCTGCAAATTGAGTGAAGAATGATTGGTAGAAAAAACAATATGACTAAATATCAAAAGCCAAAAAGGATAGTATTTGCTCTCTTTTCTGTATATCTCAAAAATGAATATGTCCCCTCTACAAATGATAACAACTCTTAATATAGTGAGGGAATCCCATTTTGGATATAATTAAAAATACATAGTGGGGATCCCATGATAGATTAATTAATTAGCTTTTTCTTGATTCAAGCCGTGATTTCTGCTGAGATTCTCCCCCTAATTGCGGCTATAACGGCTTTTTTATTTCTTGGCTCGGTCTTGATCTTGGCCGATCTCGATCCTGATTGGTTTCTGGGGCTTGAGCTCAATCTTGGCCGATCTCTATTTGTTCGACCTCAATGTCTCGAGCTCGATCTTGACCGATCTCGATCTAGATTGGTTTATGGGGCTCGATATTACAATGACGAACCTTGGTCCATCATGTTCCAATCTCGAAGGACAAACCCGGTTTTGAACGTATACAGGTAGTCCCCTCGTTTCTCGAAAAAAAGATAGCGAGAAACGATATGAATTTTCGAACTCCAACTAGATGGGCAATGACATGAGTGACGAGCCCGATTGTGACGTATGCGACAAATGTCCCGTCGGTCCAGTTACCAAGGTATTAAATGTGCGTCAGTCGATGGTCGGCCACTACCAGTTTTGAACCGTCGTTGTGAAACCAATAAATAGCCCCCTTCTTCATCATTTCAAACTTTTACTTTCAAATCTTTTTCATTCCAATCTTCATAGTTCTTTGCCTTTTCCAAAGCTCCCTATTTTCAGGTTTTTAAATTTCTTTGCTTGTTCTTCCTAAAACACCAAACACTTCAGTCTCCATTCTTCTTAGTTCACAAAAACTAAGTGGCTAAAATATCTAAAACCGTTCCGTAGAAAGAGGTTGCTTCTCATCTCGGACGGCCGGCGAGAAACCAGTGGTGGAGACACGCCTTGAAGAACTTATTCCCAGGGTGTGTGTTATTGATTCCGACTTTAAGGTCGAGAAACCCTCATCGATTTCAGGTCGATGGGAGCCCGTATCGAGATATATATGCTCGATATCCCAAAGCCTTCTTGATCTGGTGAAGAAATATTACAATTGGAAAAACAAAGAGGTTGTGATACCGGCACCGGAGGAAGCGATCACTACCCACGTGGAAGGGTACCTGAGTGTTTACACTTATCCTTTCACGTTGGGTCCCCCCGATCCGGTCATCGTCAATTTATGCCAAAAATACCATGTGACCCTCGGCCAAATTCACCCTTATTTCTGGAGGATCATGATATTGTTCCGTTTCTTCGTGAGCAAAATCGACGAGCTTCCCTTCACCCTCGACCACCTCGTAAGATTATATAGCCCTCGATTCTACCGAGGTGGTGGGATGATAAAGCTTCAACGCCGGGCCACCAAGGCGTTCACCTCGAGTATAGATGAAGATAAAGATCGGGGTTGGATGGGCCGATTCGTTCGGGTAAAGACAACAGACCTAATCCCGGCTGAGAGCATGCTATTTCTTGAGAAATAGAATATGAAATGTAAGTATGATTCCGTTTTTAATTTCTGTTCGTTGTTTTTACTTCTTCATCCTTTCTTATTAGTGTTTTTCTCGATGCAGCCGTTGCTTGGATGTTAGACACGGGTCCCCACCTCGAGAACTGGGTTAAGAGCCTGGTTTTGATGTTAACATACGCCGAGCGCGCATGGCGCGATTTGGCAAAGGGCCCATGGGTGGCTCGTACTCATGGTAAGCCTTCTTCTTGGCTTACCGATTTGCCTATCGTTCAAGCATTTTTTTAAACATGAGTTTACTTACTTTCTCCTTTTGTAGGTCTCGGAAAGGATGTGGCTAGGAGACCCCCGTCCGATGATGAAGAAGCTTTACAGCCTATCTCGAAACCGACGAATGTGATTAAGAGAAACATGGCCTCGAACTCCGAGGGTCAAAAACCCAAGAAGAGAGCGGCTGTAAACCCAAGGGGAACACAATCACACTGACTATGGAGTCAGTATAAAGACTAAGGGAAGAAGAAGAAGAAGAAGAAGAAGAAGAAGAAGAAGAAGAAGAAGGTGATTACGGGATGGTAGCCCGTGCACGAGCTAGAACCGAGATTTAGAAAATTTAGGAACTGGTGGGAGATGATACTGCTCCATCTAGGCTCGATGAGGTCGAGGAGGAGACTTCGTAGCAAGTTCCTGAACTGAGGGGAACTGAAGATGTTTTACCTCAGGGCGAAGAGACCGTTGAAAAGGCAGTGGGTGCCGATGCAGAAATCGGGCTTAAGGCTCCCTAAGATGGAGGTGGTGCCCCAAAAGACTTATTTGGGGTAATAGAGATCGGGTATTCCCCTTCATTTCTTTCATTTTCCCAGTCGATGATACGTGACACTCAGGTCGTGGAGACTTGTCACGGGGAGGGAGCCTACGGAAAGGAAGATCCTTTCTGTGGTTATTTTGTTAGGGTAGAAGATGTCACCGGTCTGAGTGACTTGGAGGCTCCGAAGAAGAGCTCGAGCAATGTGGGAGCGTCTTGTCTTTTCAACGAAGTTCAACAGGCCCTGAATCGGGTAAGTTCGTATTTTCTTTGTCAATTTTCATGCTTGTATTTTTCTTTCCTTGTATAATTCCTTCTTTATATTTTTGTAGGCCTCTGTGCTTCATCACGAGGCATTTTTCCGATCCCGAGGGGAGCTGAGCCGGTATGAAGCCGAAATTCGAGGACTTACTGAGGAGAGAGATGCCTTCAAGCTTCTCAGTGAGCAGAGAGAAGGAGAAGTAAAAGGACTTCGGGCTGAGCTAGAAGTAGCTCGAAAAGAACAGGTTGATTTGGCCGAGAAGGTAAAAAGAATCTTTGAAGTTAATGACACTGACTAGGGCGTGATGGCTAACAGTTCAGTCCCACAGGTTCAGCAAAAGTGCGATGTGATCAGGCGGCTTCGTGTTGAAGTGGACGCAGTGAAAGCGAAGGCCGAGGAGTGGAAGAAGAACACGGACTGCCTTGCCTCAGAAAAGGAGGCTGCCCGAGTTCAACTGGCCTCGGCTGAGACCCAACTTCGAAGCTTGAAAGAGAAGGCCTTGGTGCAAGCCAGGAAAATCGAGGAGTTCCAATTTCAGTTGGGCTCAACAACTTCTGATCGATAGAGGCTGGTCACAAAACTTGCAGCGGTCAAATCGGAGGTCGAAATAGCCACGACTAATGCTGATGCAATGGTGGACGTCTACCGGTCCGATGCTGAAGCTGCTCAGGTTCGAGTAAAGGAGGTTGTCGAGGCAGCTTAGGCTCGAGCAAACTAGGTTGCCGAGCATGCTAAATGCCAGTCTCGAAGGGAGACTCTCGAGGAGATCCATGCTCGTGGCTTAGATCTTACAGCCGAGATCGAGAATGCTAAGGAGCTTGAAGCCGAAACTAGAGTGTTGGCCTTTCCTGATGATGATGATACTGGGAGTATGAGCGGATCTGAAAGCAAAGGAGGCCTCGAGGGGGAAGATGCTGCTCCCGGAGAGGACTAAGTCCTTTAGGATTAGTAGTTTTTGTGTTTTTTTTAAGACCGTTTCAGTCTTTTGTAGAGAAACTTGATCGGGCCATGCTGCCCTTGTAAATAATTTCTGACATATATATAAAAACTTTCTTCCTTTCCGCCTTATAAAATTATGAAGTTGTATTCTAAGATCCGAGGTTTAGACAATTTGATTGGAACTGAATTAGTATAGCCCTTAGACTTTATGGTCGAGTGAGTGCTTGCTCGAACTCGAAGTAAGGTAACCCTTATCTGAGCGAGGGTGGTCTCTCGAACTATAGGCAAAAAACACCCCTAGGCTTTTGTAAAAAGATTGTTTATAGCTCTATCCCCTTTTCGGCTTGAAACTGTTTCTTATCATTTGTATTTGCGAAACTTGTAATGCCTTGGCATGAAATAAGAAATTGTTAGAGTTTTTGAGGCTTGATATTATCGAAGCCTTTTATGATTTTGCCGGGGATAGCCTTTTTAACCGGTTTATGAAAGAATTCGAAGGCCTATTTTATTACGGAATTCGGACGTCTCAGACCCATGTTACTTGGCCTCTTTAGTTCGAAATTTGCCTCTTGGGCTTATTTTCCCATTTTACTTCGAGCTTGCCCGAAGTTTCAGTCCCCGTGTGGGGTGGTCGTGGCCTATAAAATCGAGGGTTGCCTAAAAAGTCTTATGATCTCGGGGTTTATATAATTTGATCTCATTTAATTTTCGGACGGCAGTCCCCGATTGTGGGGGTAATCATCCGAACTCCGGTCATGGTCAGCCTTTAATCTTGTTTATATAATAAATCGAGAATAAAACTTTTTAAGGTACGAGATATCGATAAAGAAGAATACTTCTCTTTATAAATCATCATACATGCGTACATGTTTTGTGCCAGGGCTCGAGCAAACTACGCGTGCATGGTTCGTTTGACCGTTTGGCCCTTACAAATTTTTTCTATCGAGACCCTGCTTCCATGAAGTAACATCCTCGCATCAAACTTGNATGATTTTGCCGGGGGTAGCCTTTTTAACCGGTTTATGAAAGAATTCGAAGGCCTGTTTTGTTACGAAATTCGAACGTCTTAGACCCATGTTAATTGGCCTCTTTAGTTCGAAATTTGCCTCTTGGGCTTATTTTCCCATTTTACTTCGAGCTTGCCCGAAGTTTCAGTCCCCGGGTGGGGTGGTCGTGGCCTATAAAATCGAGGGTTGCCTAAAAAGTCTTATGATCTCGGGGTTTATATAATCCGATCTCATTTATTTTTCGGACGGCAGTCCCCGATTGTGGGGGTAATCATCCGAACTCCGATCATGGTCGGCCCTTAAGCCTGTTTACATAATAGATCGAGAATATGAAGTAGAAATACTTTTTTAAGGTACGAGATATCGGTAAAGAAGAATACTTCTCTTTATAAATCATCATACATGTGTACATGTTTTGTGCCAGGGTTCGAGCAAACTACGCGTGCATGGTTCCTTTGACCGTTTGGCCCATACAAATTTTCCTATCAAGACCCTGCTTCCATGAAGTAACATCCTCGCATCAAACTTTATATTCGAGGGCAATGCACCCCAATATTCGAGGTTGATTGTAAAGAGGCCTCGGATACTGTTGAATTGTTCTAAGTTAGCACGATCAATATTTGCCTCATTAAAAACCTCGCCGGAAAACCCATTTGGGACAAAACTGGTCTAAGAAAAAAAGAGTGCAACGCGTCCTTTCAGACCTAAAGGATTCGTGTTAAAGAATCCATCATTGTCTCTGGTCGAACACCTGCAAGGGTTAGTTTTGAAATACAAATGAAAATGGGAAGGGTCGTACGTTAGTAGTAGTATCGTTTTAGGTGTGATACGTTCCAATTGCTCGGTAGTTGTTGTCGTTTATCATGTCGACCTTGTAGGATTCTTTTTCGATGATTTCGAGAACATGATATGATCCTTCTCAGTTCGGACCCAATTTTCCTTCATTTAGATTTCGGGTGTTGAGAGTGAGTTTTTTTAGCACCAAGTCCCCGATGTTAAAATGTCGAAGATTGGTTCTTTGATTGTAGTACCTTTCGATCCGCTGTTTTTGGGCGGCCAATTGGACGAGAGCGGCTTCGCGTCTTTCGTCCAACAATTCTAGGCTCGTATTCATGGTCTCATTATTCGACTCCTCGGTTGCATATCGAAACCTGATGCTAATTGCTCCGACCTTTGCCGGAATCAGAGCTTCAGCGCCATATACCAACGAGAACGGTGTTGCTCCGGTACTGGATTTCGATGTTGTGCGGTATGCCCATAGGACCACGGGTAGTATTTCTCTCCATTTTCCTTTGGCGTTGGTCAATCTTATCTTAAGATTTTGGATGATGGTTTTGTTGGTCGATTCGGCTTGTCTGTTCCCGCTAGGATGATAAGGTGTCGATAGGATCCTTCTGATCTTGTGATCCTCGAGAAATTTAGTTACTTTGATGCTGATGAATTGTTTTCCATTATCACATACAATCTTGGATGGCATCCCGAATCGACATATGATGTGGTCCCAAATGAAGTCTATGACTTCCTTTTCTATGACTTTCTCAAAACCATGTGCTCTGCATTCGATCTTCTCGTACTTCAAAAGTCTCGTTAACTTGGTTTACCACAAGGTGGGAATCACACTTAGCCTCTACGACTTTTGCTCTCAAGCTTCTAGCTAGTTCGAGACATGCGATCATGGCCTCATACTCGGCCTCATTGTTAGTCAATTTTGTAGTTTTGATAGACTGTCTAACTACATTACCTGTGGGTGATTTTAGTATGATGCCTAGTCTGAACCCCTTCGGGTTTGAAGCACCGTCCGTAAAGAGGGTCCAGACTCCTGAAGATGTTCCCGATTTTATCAGTAGTTCTTTTTCAATCTCGGGTATGAAGTCTGGCATAAATTCAGCCACGAAATCCACCAAGATTTGAGATTTGATGGCGGTTCGGGGTCGATTCTCAATATCGTACCCACTGATTTCTATGGCCCATTTGGCCAATCGACCCGAAATTTCGGGTTTATGTAAAATATTTCATAGGGTATAAGTTGTTACAACACATATTGGATGACATTGGAAATATGGTTTTAGTTCCCTAGAGGCGCCTATTAAAGCAAGCACTAATTTTTCTAAGTGTGGATATCTAGTTTCGGTCTCACCTAAGGTCCTACTGACATAATAAATATGGAATTGCGTACCTTGTTCTTCTCGGACCAGGACTCCACTTACCGCTATCTCCGAGACAGCTAAGTACAGGTAAAGTTATTCGTCCACTTTTGGGGTATGAAGTAGCGGCGGGCTCGATAAATACCGATTTAGTTCCTCCAAGGCCTGCTGGCATTCTGAAGTCCATGCAAAATTTCTCTTCTTTTTAAGCAGTGAGCAAAATCGGTGGCTCCTATCTAAGGATCTCGAAATGAATCGTCCTAGGGCGGCTATCCGCCCCGTCAGCCTCTGCATGACCTTTATATTATCCACTACCGTGATATCATCGATAACTTTGATTTTATCGGGGTTGAACTCGATTCCCCGATTGGACACCATGAAACCAAGAAATTTGCCCGAGCCAACCCCGAATGCACACTTTTCGGGGTTGGACTTCATATTGTACTCCCTCAGTATATCGAAAGTTTCCTCCAAATGCTTTAAATGGTCCTCTGCTCGCAGAGACTTAACTAACATGTCATCAATATAAACTTTCATTGATTTTCCTATTTGTTCTTCGAACATTCGATTTACTAGTTGATAAGTTGTACCAACATGTTTTAGACCGAATGGCATTACATTATAACAGTAGGTACCATACTTAGTGATAAACGAGGTCTTTTCCTGATCNACCATGAAACCAAGAAACTTGCCCGAGCCAACCTCGAATGCACATTTTTCGGGGTTGAGCTTCATATTGTACTCCCTCAGTATATCGAAAGTTTCCTCCAAATGCTTTAAATGGTCCTCTGCTCGCAGAGACTTAACTAACATGTCATCAATATAAACTTTCATTGATTTTCCTATTTGTTCTTCGAACATTCGATTTACTAGTTGATAAGTTGTACCAACATGTTTTAGACCGAATGGCATTACATTATAACAGTAGGTACCATACTTAGTGATAAACGAGGTCTTTTCCTGATCCTTCGGGTTCATATGTATCTGGTTGTACCTGGAGTAGGCATCGAGAAAGCTGAGAGTCTCGTGACCGGCCGTGGCATCGATCATACGATCGATATTAGGCAAAGAAAAAGAATCCCTGGGACATACTTCATTCGGGTCTTTATAATCTACACACATTCTAAGTTTGTTTCCCTTCTTAGGGACTACCACCATGTTTGCTAGCCATTCGGGGTACTTTACTTTACGAATGGATCCTATTTTGAGAAGTTTGGTTACCTCGTCCTTGATGAAGGCATGTTTGACCTCGGACATGGGCCTTCTTTTTTGCTTCATCGGATAAAATTTCGGATCCAAGCTTAGTCTATGAGTGGTGATTTTCGGTGAGATCCCTGTTATGTCAAGATGGGACCAAGCAAAACAGTCCATGTTAGCTATAAGAAATTGAATATGCTTTTTCCTGAGCTCGGTACTTAACCCCGTAGATTGTTTTGATTCCCTCTGGTGTTGGGAATTTTAGAACCTGGTGAAGGGTCGAGGGTACTGCTCTCATGTTGTGGATCCACGGCCTCCCGAACAGGGCGTTATACCTCATGTAGCCCTCGATCACGTGGAACTTCATTTCTTGGATGGTCCCAACCATGTTTACTAGCAGAATCATCTCGCTCTTAGTAGTTTCACATGCCATGTTGAATCCGTTTAGTACCAGGGTTGCGGGCACGATCTGGTCATGTAGACCGAGTTTCTCTACGACCCTCGATCTAATGATGTAGGCCGAACTACCTAGATCAATTAACACATGCTTAACTTGAGTTTTATTCATAAGTACAGATATTACAAGTGCATCGTTATGGGGCTGGATGATTTTTTCTGCATCTTCGTCATTAAAGGACAAGGTTCCTTTTGGTATGTAATCCTGTGCTCGAGATCGTTTCTCTCTTACAATCGACATCTTAGTCCATTTAAGCACTGGCCCCGGGGGGACATCGATCCCTCCGATGATCATGTGGATAATGTGTTATGGCTCTTCTTGTTCATTTTGTCTATTGAACTCTCTGTTTTTGAAATGATTCTTGGCCCGGTTACTTAAAAACTCTCGAAGGTGCCCTTCATTGAATAACTGGTCTACCTCTTCTCTCAACTGCTTGCAATCTTCAGTTCTGTGGCCATGGGTGCCATGATATTTATACATTTGATTGGGATTTCTCTGGGCTGGATCGGTCTGCAGAGGTCGAGGCCATTTAGTATATTTGATACGTTCGATAGCCGATACGATGTTGAATGCATCAATGTTGAAGTTATACCCTGACAATCATGGTGCTACCTTAGGTCCGGCATGCCTGTGGAAACTATTATTGTTCATCATCCCTCGAGACCCTTGGCCTCGATCACTTCTCATTTCACCTCGTACAGAGTTGCGTCCTGGTTCGCTGCCCATACGATCTCCATTATACGGTTGGTATCGATCCCTGTTCGACCTCGATTCTCGGTCGATGTCCCTTTTAATAACGGACCCAGAAAGGGCCCCCAACTGGTCGTCTTCGACTCTAATCTTCGATTGATATCGATTATGTACATCGGCCCAGGTAACAGACGAGTACTCAATCAAGTTCTGCTTCAACTGTTGCGAAGCCATTGAGCTTCGTTCGTTTAGTCCTTGGGTGAAAGCTTGAACGGCCCAATCGTCTGTGACCGGTGGTAGATCCATTCGTTCCATTTGGGAACGAGATACAAAATTTCTTAGCATCTCGTTATCTTTTTGCCTTACTTTGAAAAGGTCCAACTTTCTGGTCTCGACCTTTTATGGCTCCTGCGTGTGCTTTTACAAAAGAATCTGCAAGCATGGCAAAAGAATCGATAGAGTTAGGTAGTAAATTATGATACCATATCATTGATCCTTTTAACAGGGTTTCCCCTAATTTCATTAATAATAAGGATTCGATCTCGTCGTCCTCTAGATCGTTCCCTTTAATGGCACATGTGTAAGAGGTGACATGCTCGTTGGGGTCGGTCGTTCCATTATATTTGGGAATCTCAGGCATGCAAAATTTTTGGGGATCGGTTTTGGAGCTGCACTTGGGGGGAAGGGCTTTTGTTCGAACTTTTTGTAATCCAAACCCTTCAATATTGCCCCGGGGATCTGATCGACCCTAGAGTTATAAGTTTCTACTTTCTTGTCGTTTGCTTCAATCCTCTTCTCTCCTGACTCTATCCGTTTTGTCAGTTCCTCGAGCATCTTTATAATATTGGGTTTAATCTCTGATTCTTGTTCATTTGACCTTACTACAACTTGCCCCGTTCTGTGGGTGACTTCTTGGGGTGGACCGAGCTCAGGCCTGCTCGGTGCCTGGGTTTGGTTCTACAACTGAGCTATCGCTACCTGTTGAGCTTGCAACATTTCAAAAATCATACGCAGGCTAAATCTCGTCCTCTCCAATATTTTAGGTATTTTGAACTGCAGATCGAGTTCCACCATGAATGCTATTTTCGGGGCCAGAATGTTGGTTCGCTTCGATGGCCACATGAGAATTAACGTCAATTGGATCCACGACCCGAGTCCCAACCGGGTCAACGAGTGACCTTTCATCCTCGGGCGTCACGTTATTATTCTCATCTTGATGGCCAGATTCTTTGTCGATAGGTAGGGCCATTAGCTGAGAGTTCGTCATTTTCAGCCTGAAATCAAAGACACTCCCAAGAGCAAGTGTAAAGTAGTATGTGTTTTACAGAGATTTGTATCAAATAACCACTATTATCCTTAGTCCCACGGTGAGCGCCAAACTGTTTACCCGAAAAATGAATAGAGTTGAATTTATACGTAATTCTAAGGATATGTGATATAAATTGGTACAAGTTAGGAAAGATATGTAAATGAATATCAAAATTAGTTATAAAAGAAATGAATGCAAATCTAATAAAATAGTTAACCTAAGCCTTCAAATTTTATCACGTGCAAATTGAGTGAAGAATGATTGGTAGAAAAAACAATATGACTAAATATCAAAAGCCAAAAAGGATAATATTGCTTTCTTTTCTGTATATCTCAAAAATTAATCCGTTCCCTCTACAAATGATAGCAACTCTTAATATAGTGGGGGAATCCCATTTTGGATATAATTAAAAATACATAGTGGAGATCACATGATAGATTAATTAATTAGGTTTTTCTTGATTCAAGCCGTGATTTCTGCCGAGATTCTCCCCCTAATTGCGGCTATAACAGCTTTTTTGTTTCTTGGCTCGGTCTTGATCTTGGCCGATCTCGATCTTGATTGATTTTTGGGGCTTGAGCTCGATCTTGGCCGATCTCTATTTGTTCTACCTCGATGTCTCGAGCTCGATCTTGGTTGATCTCTATTTGTTCGATCTCGATGTCTCGAGCTCGATCTTGACCGATCTCGATCTAGATTGGTTTCTGGGGCTCGATATTATAATGACGAATTTTAGTCCATCATATTTCAATCTCGAAAGGCAAACTCAGTTTTGTCCGTATACACCCGTAAACTTCTTTTTCGGAAAAAGTTTTTTAATTTCTTTTCAAAAGTTAGCTGACCGGGAACATACTATTTTTCCCCATTACATAAATGATACTTACCAATTAGCTGAAAGAAAACACTTTTGCTTTAGTGGCATGAGGACTTTCGTTGTTCCCACTGCTATTTCTTTTTCCAACTTCAAATACATAATGATTGTCTTTCTTATCATCAATTAAAGTAGAAGTTGCTTTCGTGTGGATGCCACGCTCCCTACCTTTAATTAATTCAATGTATTTTAATTAGTTGGTATCTTGGTCAGCAATCTTGATATCTTGCAGCGCATTTGATGATAGTATCCCATTTATATTGAATTGCAATTAATTGTCTTACCTTTCTTTTTTCCTTTCCCCCCCTTTCGTGTTGATGCCACACTCTCTCCCTTTCATTCGATGGGTTTAAACTTTAAGCTTTAAACTTTAAACTTTAAACAAGCTGGTATTTTGGGTCCGCAATTTTGATATCTTGTCGCGCACTCGATAATATGTTATTATTAAACTGCAATTGATTAATGTCTTACCTTTTTTGCCATAGTGATTAGTGAGTATTTAGTAACTTAACTTATGTGATTTCTAAAGCATAATCTATCCCAACCTGAATATACGAAGAGTGATTACCTTAGATTTACAGGTAATTTTAAAAATGAATCTAAATTATGCTGAAAGCCTAGCTACGGAATTCATTGGACGGGTCCGCCCTAAAATCTTAGGAAACATGCTACTTATGAAAAAATGAATAAAGTGAAACCTCAAAAATAAATTTAGTCATATTTACATTTATTTTGCTTAATTACGGTCAAAATTCTCTATAATTGTGTCATTTGTCCAAATATTTTTTGATTGTTACAGAGAAATAATATTATAGAGAATATATAATATAATATAACATAAAAATCGATTTCAAAGAAAACTTGACTGTTATAGTTGTATACGGTTAAAACCGGACCCACCCAATTTTACTATTTGACCGAGATCGGGAGTTTGCATCGAAGGATGTCCTCGTAACGGAATAGGCCATATCACGAGGATAAGGTATCGAGTTCAGAACCGAGGTACCTGTCAAGATCGAGGCTAGTAGCTATCGAAGCCAAACAAGACAGACATCGAGCAAGATCAAAGATAACACAATAACAGATAGGCGAGATATTCGTGACTGGTCGAGGATCACAACGTAAATCTCGGTGACTGGTCGAGGATTATGGCGTAAATCTCGGAACGGGTCAAATCAGAAACGGTTAATTAGCTAATCGTGGAATTTCCTTCTGTAATTAGAGTTATACCATAAGTAGAACTCCTCTACTATATAAAGGCAAGTATTAACCATTTATAACACATTGTTCTCACGTAAAAAAGCCAATATAACACTCTCTCTCTTTTGCTTATACTCTCTTGTTCATCAGCTTGCTTTATTTTTAATTATTTTGATATCAATCAGTTCGAGGGCATCCTAGCTCGAGGGTTGAATTATGTTTCAATACTGGTTCGCTTTATTTTATAGTTCATTTCTGTTATTAATCTTCATATTTGCCTATCGAAATTAAGTGAAATCGCGTATCCTTAGAACCTCATTATAAATAATTATTATCCAATTTTAAGGATAAACAATAGTAAAATATTGTTATAAACGATGAATATTATAAAAATTTCTTAAATAAGATCCTCCCCAAACCAGGTCCCATTAGAATTATCATCCTTAAACTAGTCAATGCTTCCATGCATACGGTTTCTCCGGAACAAATAAGGAAAACAGAAAGAAAAAAAGTGGCACTTTGTTTCTCTAATTATACTAAGCTCGGTCATATGAGTGGTTCAAAATTTATTTCCATTTGTGTGTCACAATCAATTATTTCTTCTTAGCTTTTCTCTTCAATTATTTAATTCTCTGATTTGGTGCCTTTGTTTTATTAGTGGGTGATATTATGGCAGGTACTCTAAGATACAGTATTGTAGTGTGCTTTGGAGCAATAATAAAATTATTTTCTTGTGACTTATCACTACTAGAAAACTGTCAAAAATCATCCAAGAAAAACGACCAAAATCGGTCGAAAACATAGGAAAACCGACCGATTTCCGATCAATTTATAAATTATTTTATTATTTATTTTTTAAAAATAGCGACTGATTTCAGTCGGAAATATAATTATTAGATAATTTTACATTTCCTTTTAAATTTTAACATACCGACCGAAATCGGCCGTAATCATTAAAAAATAAATAAATAAAGGTTATTTACGATCGACGTCAGTCAGTAATTTTAAATTTCTGCAGATTGCACATTGAAATTACCGATCGGTGTCGGTAATTATGAATTTATGGGCTTTTAATATGAGTATTCCGACAGAAATCGGTCGAAAATTAGTCGAAAATCGGTCGATTTTCTGGGTAACAACCTGGCAGAATATGGCTGCTTTTAAGCTACACCACTTGCCAATTACAACCAATAATCATCCTATAATGACAATATTATATTGCTGCCATTCAACCACAATTAACCAACAACAACAACAATTACCCAACGCCTACCACAACAACGCTAATAACAATAATAACTAAACAACGTCAACGACAACAACAACGCCAACCACAACAACAACAATACAAATGTTCAACAACAAAATAATAACAACAATACAATCATCATTCAAAACTATTTCTACTCAATATTCAAAACTATTCCTCTCACGATGTAGGTAATGATTTACCGATTGACGATTCAAAGCGCTAGGATTCTCGTACCAGCTATTTTGTGATCCCCAATTCTTTCAGGGCATTATCATTACCTTACAGTATTCAGTATTTTGAATACTTCATTAGAGGCTTCATATACTAGAGTAACAATTAGATAGAGTCGCAGGCTTTTCAAGTTAAGCTATGTTAGCTACAAATATGTTTTAGAATTGTATTAGGGTAATAACCCGACCAGTCGTTTTGAGAGTTGTAGCCTCATTCCCCCATTTACTGCTCAATCTATGCTTCACAGTTATTATGTAACTTGTCGGGGTGATTAATTTGGGTCCGGCGATGTTTTAGGAATGATTTGGAACATTTAGTTCTAAGGTTTAAAGTTTAAGTTGAAATAGTGACCGAATGTCGACTTATGTGTAAACGACTCCGAAATAGAGTTTTGATGATTCCAATCACTCTGTATGGTAATTTTGGATTTAGGAGAGTGTCCGAATTTTTTTTTAAAGTCCGTAGTAGAATTTGGCTTGAAATGACGAAAGTTAAATTTTTGGGAAGTTTGATCAAGGAGTTGACTTTTTGATATCGGGGTCAGAATCCAGTTCTGAAAATTTTTAAAGCTCCGTTATGTTATTTATGACTTGTGTGCAAAATTTGAGGTCAAGCAGAATTGATTTGGTAGGTTTCGGCATCGAATGTAGAAGTTGGAAATTCTTAAGTTCCTTACGCTTGAATTGAGGTATGATCTGTGGTTTTAGCATTGTTTTATATGATTTGAGATTTCGACTAAGTTTGTATGATGATTTAGGACTTGCTGGTGTATTTGGTTGAGGTCCCGAGGGCCTCGGGTGAGTTTCGGATGGTTAACGGATCAAAATTTGGACTTAAAGAGCTGCTGGAATTGTTCTGCTGGAAATCAGGAGTAAAAATTGAGGCTGGAAATCGAGGCAGGAAATCGAGGGAAGCGCCTGACAAAAACTTTAAGTTATAAAACGGGAGTTTCGTCCCATTATTCATTTTTGACAAATTGGAGCTTGGGGAGAGGCAAGTTTTGAGAGATTCTCCAGGAAAAATATCGGGGTAAGTGATTTTGACTCGGATTTGGTCAATATACATAAATATATCATTATTTTCATCATTTAATTAGAGTTTTGAGATGAAAATTTGGGGAAAATGAGGAAGAGTTCTTGGAATAGAATTTTGAGGTTTTGAATGGGATTTTGTTATCGGATTTGAGTAAATTTGGTATGGTTAGACTCGTGAGTGAATGAGCTTTCGGGTTTTGTGACTTTTGTCGAATTTCGAGATGTGGACCCGGGGCCCGGGTTTGAGCCAATTTTGGATTTTTGGCTATAATTGCATATCTTTCTTGTGGAATTGATTTATTTAGTCTATATTGATTGTACTGTGCTGCTTGTGGCTAGATTAGGGACGTTTGGAGACCTATTCACGAGACAAGGGCATAGCAGAGTAAGAAATTACGCGATTTTGAGGTAAGTAACACTTCTAAACTTGGTGTTGAGGGTATGAATCCCTGAATTGGCGTTATATAAATTGGTTGGAGGTGACGCACACGATAGTTGACGAGCGTGTGGACGTGCACCATTGAAATTGTGACTTGAATAAATTCTGTGAAGTTGTAAAAATTAAAGAATCATGTTATTATCTGAACATTTCCCACGTGTTAGAGAAATTGAGTCGAGGCTCTTATTAAAGATCATGTTTAGGCTATGTGCCAATATTTTGGGACCCATGGGGTCGTGTTGTTATTAAATTAATTGTTTTAAAAATGTACATTTCACACTCAACCATATTCATCCATTGTGAAGATATTTATGGGATCGAGCTGCGCGTCGTAGCAGGCCATATTGGCTTTATATATATTTTTATTAAATGGATCGGGGTTGCCCGTATACAGAAGGCCGTATAGGCTTTACTATTATATGTATCGGGGCTGCCCGCATGCAGCATGCCTTATAGGCTTTATTATTATACAGATCAGTACTGCTCGCCTGCAGTAGGCCATATCGGCTTTATATCACGCTTGGATTAAAGGAGCCCCTTCGGAGTCCGTACACACCCCCAGTGAGCGTAGATGATTATATATTTGGGATGGACTTCCCAGGGCATGGACTTGTCTTATTTATATTGTGATGAATTTTCTCTGGACTTTGATATTGTCCGTATCATTTACATTTGGGGAATAAATTACACCAGGGATGGATTGGCCTTATACGGTACTGAGTGACTGACTGTCAGTCGAAGTGTGTATATATACGGGATGGAATATCTCTAGGCTGGATTGGCCATAAACAATACTAAGTGACTGACTAATTAGTGACCAGTATTACATGAGGTCTTTCCACTGAGATTTCATATTCCTCATATCATGCAGTATTAATCTATTTCACTTGTATTGAGTTTAACTATTGAACTTGAAAGCATGCCTACATTTCTATACCATTATTTATACTGGACTGTACCTACGGAGCTCATCACCATTTTTAGCCCAAAGGTTAGTCTTGTTACTTATTGAGTTAGTTGTACTCATACTACACTCTGCACCTCGTGTGCAGATTCAGGTGCTCCTGGATACGGCGGCTTCTAGATTTCGGAGTTTATTATGTTGGAGACTATCAAGGTAGCTGCTTGGCATCCGCAGACTTTGACTCCCTTCCTTTTAGTTATTATACTGTTCTATATTTTCAGACAGTGATTTTATCAATCAGACCTTGTATTCATTTAGATGCTTATGTACTCAGTGAAACCGGGTTTTGGGAGTGTTTATATATGTATTTGTGAGATTTCTTCTAGTGAATTTAATTATTATGTTTTCAAACTTAAAAGATATGGTGGTTTATTAAGATTGTCGGCTTCCCTAGTATCGAGATAGGCGCCATCACGACATGTGAGATTTTGGGTCGTGACAAGTTGGTATCTGAGCCTAGGTTACATAGGTCCCATGAGTTATGAGCAGGTTTAGTAGAGCCTTGCGGATCAGTACAGAGACGTCTGTACTTATCTTCGAGAGGATGCCGAACCCTTTGGAAAATTTCTCCTTCTTGCAATTTTGTCGTGCGAATTTGTTGATTCCGAAAACTAAATTTATGTTATTTTATTCTCTCACAGATGGTGAGGACACATACTAATGGATCGTACGGTCATCCACCAGTTAGGGCCGCAAGAGGTCGGGGCCATGGTAGAGGATGGGTCAAGGTAGAGGTTGAGGTATAGCTCGTACAACAGTTGGAGCAGCACCTATAGCACCACCAGTTGCTCCAGCTCGGGAGCATATTCCAGATATAGCTGAGCCGACAGGACCAGCTCAGGCACCAATTGTGCCCATTGTGATTCCAGGCCTTCAGGAGGCTCTGACCCAGATATTGACAGTTTGCACTGGCCTTTCTCAGGTGGTTTCGGCTCAGGCCGCACCTGCAACTTCTCAGACAGGGGGAGGTACTCATACCTCTATTGCCCGTACCCCAGATCAGGTAGTGCAGGGACTTCAGATATCGCGGGCACTATCAGTCCAGCTAGTTGCAGCTGCTCAGGCCCCAGCAGTCCCCATTATGGAAGATGATGAGCAGAGGAGACTTGAGAGATTTGGGAGTTTTCGACCTCTATCATTTAGTGGTGCTGAGTAAGAAGATGCTCAATGTTTTCTTGATAAGTGCCAGCGGATGCTTCGGACAACGGGTATTCTGGAAACCAGTGGGGTATCGTTCACTACTTTTTAGTTTTCTGGGGTTGTTTTCAGATGGATGGAGGCTTATGAGAGGCGCATGTCGGTCGGTGAGGTACCACTTTCATGGCAGGAGTTCTCCGTTCTAATTTTGGAGAAGTTTGTGCTGCAGTATCACAGAGCAGAGCTGCACAGGCAGTTTGAGCAGTTATGTTAGGATGGCATGTCTGTGACGCAGTACGAGATGCAATTTTCTGAGTTGGCTCGTCACGCAGTTTGGTTGGTTCCCACTGATAGGGAAAGGATTAAGAGGTTCATTGATGGCCTCACATATCAGTTGTGGTTATTTATGACTAAGGAGAGGGTATCTGGTGCCACTTTTGACGAGGTGGTTGACATTGCTCGGCAGATAGAGGTGGTATGTAACCAGGAGCTTGGTGAGAGGGAGGCCAAAAGGCCTCGAGGTTCGGGCAGTTCTGGTGGGGTGCCTTCTGGAGGGAGTCCTACCATAACAGGGGTCGTCCTTATAGACACGCTAAGACGGGACATCTAGTTCACCGTGGTGCATCATCCAGCCATGGTTCATACAGTTCTAATCAGGGTCCGTCATCTCTCAGTGCACTTCCATCCCAGAGTACACCCCGTGCTCCTTCAGGTGGCAGTCAGACCCGATTCTATGTTTTTCCTACCATGCCAGATGTTGTTGCTTCAGATGCAGTGATCACATGTATTGTCTCAGTGTACCACAGGGATGCTTCTATATTATTTGACCCTAGTTCCACTTATTCATATGTATCATCGTATTTTAATCATTACTTAGTTATGCCCCGTGAGTCCTTAGTTTCACATGTTCGTGTATCTACGTCGGTGGGCGATACTATTATTGTGGATCGTATATATCGGTCGTGTGTGGTAACTATTGGGGGACTAGAGACTAGAGTTGATCTCTTATTTCTCAGTATGATTGATTTTGATGTAATCCTCGATATGGATTGGTTATCTCCATGTCATGCTATTCTGGACTGTCACGCAAAAACCGTGATGTTGGCGATGCCAGGGTTGCCGAAGGTCGAATAGAGAGGTTCTCTAAATTATGTTCCCAGTAGGGTAATTTCTTATTTGAAGGCCTAATATATGGCTGGGAAGGGGTGTTTGTCATATTTGGCCTTTGTGAGAGATGTTGATCCAAATACTCCTCCTGTTGATTCAGTACTGGTAGTGCAAAACCTTTCGGAGGTATTTCCTGCAGACCTGCTGGGTATGCCACCTGACAGATATATTGATTTAGGTATTGACTTGGTGTCGGGCACTCGGCCCATTTCTATTCCTCTGTTTCGTATGGCACCAGCTGAGTTGAAAGAGTTGAAAGAACAACTTCAGGAACTCCTTGATAAGGGGTTTATTAGGCCTAGTGTGTCACCTTGGGGTACACCGGTTTTGTTTGAGAAAAACAAAGATGGTACTATGCGGATGTGCATTGATTACAAGCAACTGAACAAGGTTATAATCAAGAATAAATATCCTTTGCCGCGTATTGATGACTTATTTGACCACCTCCAGGGAGCGAGGGTATTCTCCAAAATTGATTTGAGATTTGGGTATCTGATCGGGTCCAAACCTACACCACTATAGAGCAGCGAGGATGGTCGATGCAGTTTTACCCAACGAGGTTAGGATCAATTTCCACAGGGAGTTAATTTGGTTTGGAGTTGGGTATTTAACTAATCTTGATGTGCGTGTTGTTCCTAATTGCACTTTTAAACATTATTGCGATTGATTATATTCTAATTTTATACTATAGTATGCTGAGTGTAAGCTAAGTACAATATTTTTGGTGAATATTTTCAAGTGTTAAAAGGCACAAGGGAAGTGACTTCCGCCTAGGTGAGTATCTAATGGGTATCAAGAATCTAGGACAAGCTTGTTATGACTGGGGTCGTGATATAACCATCACACATAGATGCTCACTCTATACCTCTCGGTAGTTTGAGTAACTTTGCCCGATTTGGCTTTTTCAAGCCCAAATGGGTGTTCATACAATACAAGTGAAATTTGCTCAAGTCGGGTATTACTCTCTCTAGGTTTAACCCTTTAATTGGGGCTATTAATCTCTTGAGTTCTCCCCAATTACTTGCTAGCCTAATTTTCCTAGACTCAGTCCCTCTTTCTCAAGAAGAGCCTAAGTCATAAAGGCATGAATAAGTGTTTGCAACCACTAATTCTACAATATTAGCATAAATTAGGCTAAATATCACTAACCCCATAAACAATTAAGCGCTAAAATTCAAGACCCACTAAATACTCACACTAAGGTTGGGTCACAACCCTGGCTATGGTGTCTATCTACTCATAATAGCAGCATAAATCAAAGATAAGATGAAATATAAGCCATAATATTAAAGTACAAGATGAAAATCTAAAGTTTGAAGGTAAATCTTCTCTCAAATTGCCAAAAAAGGGAAAACCAGCTTTTCACGTGCTCTACTCAACAAAACTTAACCTAAAATTGATAAAAGTATCTATTTATGCTAGGCTAAAATTTTCGGACAAAAATGCACATGCAGAGGATTTGCAGACGTGTAATTCTGACCGCGTCCGCGCTTGCGCTTTCACGGCCGCGTAATAAGGAGCGCGGTTTGCGTTTCTTCAATACTGGGCTTGGGTTGTGCTTAATTTCGCAGACCGTGTAATTTCAACCGCGTCCGCGTGTTCTTCCATCACGATCGCATAATTTGGATGCGTGCCACGTTCTTCAGTTAAGCCTGACTTGCAGGGTCTTTGAACCTCAAGATGCGCTCTCAGCGGAAATCCCTTTGCGGCCGCGCCAAAGATTTTGCGGCCGCTTTTTTCCAACGCGGTCAGCGTTGATTTTAGTACTCAAAGCAGCTTCTGCCGCTCTCAGCGCTCTAGTCTCAGCCTTTGAACCTCAAGATGTGCCTCAGCGGTGGTCCTTACGCGGCCGCACTTTTCTGCCGCTCTCAGCGCTCTAGTCTCAGCCTTGGATTCATGCAGGTTTGTCTCCTTCATGAGTTGATTATGGCTTCTTTGACTCATTTTGACCAAACCCTGCAAGCAAGCACATTAAGTTAGTTTTCGAGAATACCTTTACACATTTTTGACCCAAAGCCTAAGCAAAAGAGAGTAAATAATAGGCTAAAACTCCTAGTTATCAACTCCCCCAAACTTAAGCTTTTGCTTGTCCTCAAGATAACAAGGTAATTCCCACCTCCATAAGAAAAAGAAATGAAAATTTTATCTGTCCTAATGTGACTTCATCAAACATCAATTAGGACTAACAATTACCCTCAATACAAATGCATTATCAACAACATCATGCTATGACTTCCATAGTTCTAATATGACACAAAAGCATCAAGAGTTGACTCAATTCATCAAGGAAGTTCGCTCTCTCACATAGGTCATTGTGGATCCCAAACTCCTCCTACTCTACTCCCCATGAGCAAATCTCACTTTATAAAATGTGACACTCAAAACAAGGATTGTAAAGAAGTGCGCTCATCACTATCAAAAGAATGCCACAAGTCCGGCTCTAAGTACCATAAGCTTGCCCCTTATATAAATCACTACTAATTCAAGCTCACTCAACGTGAAATCATATAGGGCTTTTGTAGGATATAATGAAGGCTTTTTGGATCAAGGTAGGATACAATGAACTATGATGGTTTCATCTTTCCTTAAGCACTCCATTTTCTCATTTCGGTTCATACTTTCTTGGCTCTTTGAGTCATTTTCTTCTTCTTCAGGGGAACTAGAGAGACACATTGTCACTCTTTCTTGTTCATGACAATCATTTTTCTCCTTTTCTCACCATTCCTTTCCTTTCAACATTGTTTTCTTTAATCCTTTCAACCTTTACTTTCTTTTTGACATGCTTCTTTTTGGTTTTTCATCGTTTCTTTGCCTTTCCTTTCCATCAATTCTTTTTGTTCTTTGAAACTTTTCTCACTTTGTAATTCCTCGTCTCTCCCCCAAACTTATATTTTTGCCAAATGTTCATCATGAATGCTAAGGAAAGATTAGGTTCCAAGAGAGGGTCATTATAAAACAGACGAGGGCTTGTAATGAGGTTATTGAATAAAAAGGGCTTAGGCTCAAAGGGGTTGACTAAGGATATCATAATGGTACATTATAGAAGTTTTCAAATGTTCAAATGGGACCAATGAGAGCTTATAATCACTTCTTAAGTCAATCTACACTTAGAATTTCGCCTAGGCAAACATTCAGGGCAAGTTCTAGACTTATTGGCACGGGACTTGGACTTGCAATTCATAACCTCTCTCTCAAGCTAATAGATTATTAAAGAGAACAGAGTCGAGGGCCCACAACAACCCTAGCTAAGATTGAATATCACAGATGGCTCAAGGAAACCACTTGATGATAGTTTTAGTCAACTCAAGAGTCTAAACGTCACAACTAGAGTTAATCTCTTCAACAAACTTGTCTCTAACCATGCGGTCGAAGGTAAGTGTTTTAATGCCAAGTGAAGCCTGCTTGAGACACTTTTATTCATTACTACTATATATCAAAAACAGAAAGGAAAACAGACTTAATCCCTTAAGAAGGTTGTCACGCCATCCATCGTTGGGAAGAGCTACCTGGTTCACACAACATCCACCTTTGGAAAGAACCGTGGCATTAAGAAAACCAAAGATTATGCAGAAATGTAAAAAGAGGCTACAAACTCAAAAAGAAACTACTAAAGGAAATAAGAAGCTAAGCTATTAAGGAAAATT
>AWOL01S0024552.1:10507-20855 GCA_000715115.1 Nicotiana otophora | reverse complement strand
CACGAGGTGACGAGAGTCCGTGCGTAGCTACTAATTATGCTATGTCCGGGTAGTTTAGGACTCAAATCATGAATTACTTGTGATAATTGCATCCTTTCTTTAATTAATGTACTGGAATTATATTAGAAATTGTTAGAGGAAATAGTAAAAGTTCGAATTCCATATACTTAAATTTTGTGCAAATTACTTGACTGTTAATAGAAATTGTACATCCTTATATGTTAGCCATATAATAACTTCTCATTCCGGTGGTTCATAAGAAAATGTCCTCCTTTCTTTTGGAGCGGGCCGAATGCCTCGACAGTATATATGCATCAATGGATCGTGCTGCACGTCCCTCGGCAGTGTACCTGACATTCTGGATCGGGTCGTATGACCTCGGCAGAAACCGTGCTTAATAATAATAATAATTACATGATACCTTGACACTTTATTGCAGCTTGTGAAGATAAATGATTTATTGGAAATTATTGAATTTGAAAGAATTATTTATTTCCGCTCGTTAGGGAAATTATTGTTATTCACATAAACCATATCCATTTAAATATTTCTATTTTAATATTATTGACCTATAGTTGATTTACGTACTAATACTACACTTGCTGCATATGTTTGTGCAGGTACATGTATGTTTAGTAAACTTTTGGGCACAGAGGCGCAGCTATTGTGGGGACTTACATTGAGCTGCATTTCATATTACAAATCCGCAACATACAAAGTCTCGCTCAGTGTTATTTACATACTCCTATCTAATTTGTATTCCAGACAGATGTTGCATTTATCATATTTCCTAGTTGATGCTCATGCACTTGTGACACCTAATTTTGGGGGTTCTTTCAAGTTATTTATTTATCGTGGTTCGTACAGTTACTTTCAATTACTCCGTAAATTTTATTTTACACTGTCTAATTAAGGAAAAATTTTGATTACAAAAATACTAAAGCGGGTAATTAAATTGGTAAATCACCGTTGGCTAGCCTGGCGGCGCTGTTAGGCGCCATTATGACCTAGGGCGGATTTTGGGTCGTGACACTTACCATCACTGTGCTGAACCGTGTCCTTAAGGACAAGAAGATGGGGGTACTGACGCTCTCTGATACGATCGTAAAGAGAAGACCGAGAGACTATACAAGCCAACACTCGACTAGGCTCAGAAATATCCAATCTAACAAACTGTTTAGCTACGACCGGAACATCCAATACCAATGGTCTCTCTGCTGTAAGTAGATATTCTAAGCTCCGCGAACTCTCTGCCCGGCGACTAAAGGCATCGGCCACTACATTGGCCTTTCCAAGATAGTACATAATGGTGATATCATAATCTTTAAGTAGCTCCAACCACCTCCACCGACGAAAGTTAAGATCCTTCTATTTGAACAAATATTGCAAGCTCCGGTGATCGTTGTAGATCTCACAAGGGACACCGTACAAATAGTATCGCCAAATCTTCAAGGCATGAACAATAGCTGCTAACTCAAGGTCGTGGACAGGATAGTTCTTTTCATGCACCTTCAACTGTCTGGATGCGTAGGCAATCACCCTACCGTCCTGCATCAACACCACGTCAAGACCAATCCACGATGCATCACAATATACAGTATATGATCCTGAACCTGTAGGCAATACTAATACTGGGGCTGTAGTTATAGCTGTCTTGAGCTTCTGAAAGCTCTCCTCACACTCCTCTGTGCACCTGAACGAAGCACCATTCTGGGTCAGCCTGGTCATAGGTGCTACAATAGATGAGAAACCCTCTATAAATCGAAGGTAATACAACGCCAAACCAAGAACACTCAGGATCTGCGTAGCTGAGGATGGTTTGGGCTAACTCTGCACTGCTTCAATCTTCTTCGGATCCATCTAGATCCCATCACTCGATACTACATTACGCAAGAATGCCACTGAGTCTAGCCAAAACTCATACTTTGAAAATTTTGCATATAACTTCATTTCTCTCAAGGTCTGAAGCGCAGTCCTCAGGTGCTGCTTATCATCCTCCCGAGTCCGGTAGTGCACCAGAATATCATCAATAAACACAATGACGAATAATTCAAGATAGGGTCGGAACACACTATGCATCATGTGCCTAAATATTGTTGGGGCGTTGGTCAGCCCAAACGATATCATAAGAATTTCGTAGTGACCATACCGAGTCCTAAAAGCAGTCTTCGGGATATCTGGCTCTCGAATCTTCAACGCAGGATATCCTGAGCATAAGTCAATCTTGGAAAACACTCTGGCACCATGTAACAGATCAAATAGACCATCAATACGAGGTAATAGATACATATTCTTTACTGTGACTTTGTTCAACCGGCGGTAATCAATACACATCCGCATAAAACCATCTTTCTTCTTCACAAATAAGATCGGAGCAGCCCAAGGTGACACACTAGGCCGAATGAAGCCCTTATCAAGCAACTCTTGTAACTTCTCCTTCAACTTCTTCAACTCAGGAGGAGCCATATGATATGGAGGAATAGAGATGGGCTGAGTGCCCGACAACAACTCAATGCCAAAGTCAATATCTCTGTCGGGCGGCATGCTAGGAAAATCAGCTGGATAAACATCCGGAAAGTCCCTCACTACTGGAACTGACTCAACTGTAGGGGTATCAATACTGACATCTCTTACATAAGCTAGATACGTGCCACACCCCTCCTCAACCATTCGTTGAGATTTAAGAAATGAAATAACTCTGCTGGGAGTATACACTAGTGTACCTCTCCACTCTAATTGCGATAACCAGTCCATGCCCAAAATAACATCAAAGTCTACCATACTGAGCAATAATAAATCAGCTCTGGTCTCAAAACCACTAAGAACAACCAAACATGACTGATACACATGGTCCACAATAATAGAATCTCCCACAGGTGTAGCCACATAAACAGGAGAACTCAAAGAATCATGAGATACACCCAAATATGGGGAAAAATAAGAAGACACATAGGAACCAGTCGTGCCTAGATCAAATAAAACTAACGCATCTCTATGAAAAACCGGAACAATACCTGTAACGAGAGAGTCGGAAGCAACTACCTCTGTACGAGTAGGAAGAGCATAATATCTGGCCTGGCCTCCCCCTCTAGGGCGAGCTCGATCTCCCCGACCTCCACTTTGAGCTGGCTGAGCAGGTGCGGTGGTAGCTGGTGTTGTAATCATAGCCTGAGGACCCGGTGAAACAAGCTATGCCTGAGAAATCTATGGAGGTGCATCCCTCCTAAGTATAGGGAAATCCCTCACCATATGGGGAGTGTCGCCACATCAAAAATAAGCTCTCGGAGGGTTTGGCTATTCTGACTGGCTCGGGCAAGGTCTGCTGGACTGACTGCTAAAAGCACCCCGTGTAGGAGGCGCACTAGATACTAGCGGTGCATAATAATGCTCCTGGGGCCTAAAAGGGGCTAGAATACCACTGGTGGCATGAAGTGCTGAATGGACGGGGCGACTCACATAACCCCTACCATGACGAACTGTACTTGGGGCACGAGTACCACTATAAGTGCCAAACTGTCGAGACCTCTTGGCCTCCCTCTCCTCTTTCTCCCGAGCAAGCATACCCTTCAATCTCCTAGCAATACTCATAACCCGCTGGTAAGAAATATCCATCTCTAACTCCCGGGCCATGCTAAGATTGATACTGGGGTGGAGTCCCACGATAAACTGATGAACCCTTTCTTCAACTGGAGCAATCAAAGCTGGTGCATATCGGGCCAAATAACTAAAGCAAACTACATACTCTAACACAGTGCACCCTGGCGCAACTGCTCAAACTCCGCGCGCCATGCATCTCTGAGACTCTAGGGAACATAATCCCTCAAGAACATGTCCGAGAATTGAGTCCATGTAAGCAAAGCTACCTCAACCGGAATACCCAATTGATAAGCATGCCACCACTGATAGGTTGCTCCTTTGAACTGGAATGTAGTAAAAGGCACCCCACTCGACTCCGCTACACCCATAATACGAAGAATACAGTGACAATCCTTCAGAAAACCCTGGCATCCTCTGACACCAATCCACTGAAGGTAGGAGGGTGGTACTTCTTGTATCTCTCAAGTCTGAGTTGCTCTGCCTCAGAAACTGCTACCCTAATCTTGGGCTGAGCTAGAGCTACTGGCTGCATCGGTATAATCTTTGGAACCTGGTCGACCTGAACCCGCTGCTCTTGAGTACCGGCGACGGGAGTCTGTTCTCCTCCACCAACCTGAGATATGGTAGGAGCAAGTTGAATCAATCCAGCCTGAGCTAAGGTGCTGAACATGCACAAAAACTGGGCTAACGTCTCCTGGAGGGCGGGTGCAGCAACAGGGATCTCAGGTATCTTCTCTCCAGCTGGAGCTACTGAGGGCTCCTCTGTAGCAACTCGTGCGGGTGCTCTGACTGCACCACGTGGACATTCTCAACCACTACCCCGGCCCCGGCCTCTCGCCGCTCTAACAGGGGGCGCAGGTGCCTGGTCATCATATCTGCCTGTACGTGTCCTCACCATCTACGAGATAATAGAATACATAAGATTAGAATTTTGAAGTCAACAATTTTCGCACGACAAAGAATCAAAGAAGTGTAGTTTTTCCTAACAATTCCATAGCTTCCCGAAGATACGTACAGACGTCTCCGTACCGATCCGCAAGACTCTAATAAACCGGCTTGTGACACATGACACCTATTAACCTAAAGTTCTGATACCAACTTGTCATGACCCAATTCTCCCTCTGTAAGACATCGTGACGGCACCTAGTCTCTACGACTAGGTAAGCCTAACAAAATGCGGAAATAATAAAATGGAAGTAACAATGCCGCTCGGCATGTACAATAACCAATACTCTAGTAATAAATAGTATTCCCAAAACCCGAAACATCATAAATCACAAGATACATAAGGAAACTAGTATCTCTATGCACCAGAGTCTAATAAATGAAGTACGGAAGGTAAATGATATAATATAGAATAGAGGGGGACTCCGAGGTCTGCGAATGCGACAGATGTACCTTGAAGTCTCTGTATAACATCAAGCACTCTCATCTAGTAGCGGGGCTGATAAGAAGCACCTAGATCTGCAAACAAAACATGTTCTGAAGAGTAGCATGAGTACACCACAACGATACCCAGTAAGTGTCAAGCTCAACCTCGGTAGAATAGTGACGAGGTAAGGTCTGGGACCTACTGGGATATAATAATAAGATAGATGATATAATAAAATGAAGTAGAATGAAGAGGTTAACAGAAAGTATTCACAAAGCAATAACAACACATCACAATGTGATAACAACAGGGCACTCCCGAGATACCATCTCGTAATCCCAAAAGTAAATACTCAACATGGGATCTCTCGAGATACTGTCTGGTAGTCCAAAAGGTAAATATTTAGGGAGACCTATCAAGGTACTGCTTCGTAGTCTCAAAAGTAAATGTGCAGGGAGAACGCCCGAGGGACCGCCTCGTAGTCTCAAAAGTAAATGTGCAGGGAGAACGCCCGAGGGACCGCCTCGTAGTCTCAAAAGTAAATATGCAGGGAGAACTCCTGAGGTACCGCCTCATAGTTTCAAAAGTAAATGGCCAGGGAGAACTACCGAGGTACCGCCTAGAAGTCTCAAAAGTAAACACATAGTTCAAACTGATAAATACAACAGTTACAGCAAGCATCCTATAGTTACGACTAATAAAATTATGGAGAAACAACAAATCAACTAGCAATGCTGCATAGAGTTCAAATAAGCAGTTAAAGCACGTAGACATGCGATATTAGACTAAGCAAGAAAACTACACATGCTGGTATAACTAAATTAAGATAAAAACAGGTTACTACTCAGTAAAACAAATCGGGTTTCACAACAAATAGCCTGTGTATGCACTCGTCACCTCACGTACACGACGCTCCGATATTACAACAGTACCAAATCCTAAGGGGATTTCCCCCACACAAGGTTAGGCAAGATACTTACCTCGAATCAAGCTCAATCAATCCGTAAGAGTACCTTTTCCTCGATTATCCGACTCCGAGTGGCCCAAAACTAGACAAACACAATTGCATATCATAAATACAACTATCATAGACTCATCTAATTAATGAAATCAACACTTTAACAAAAAATTTGAATATTGCCCTAAAACGTTGACCCGGGCCCACGTCTCGAAATCCAGTAAAAGTCACAAAATATGAAAACTCATTCATTCACGAGTTCACTCGTACCAAAATTATCCAAATGCGATATCAAAATCCGAATCAAAACTCAAAACGTAGTTGAAGAACTTCCAACCTTTTTCCTCAAATATCTCAACCAAAATACTTAATTAAATGATGAAAACAACTACAGATTAGTGGAATATAACCAAAGTTCTAAAATTGAAAATGGGATAAAACTCTCGAACATGGCCCTTATCTGCCCAGCGATTTCGCATCTGCGGGCTTCCAGTCGCACTTGCGGAAATTCCATCACAGGTGCGGACTTGACTTACGACCCCTGGATCCGCATCTGCGAGAGGAGGGCCACACTTGCGGATGCGCTCCTGCGACCAAGGAGCCGCGCCTGCAACCTCAGCGCTCCTGCGCACCTTCCCACTGCAGAAGCGAGGCCGCTTCTGCGTAAATATTTCCGCACCTACGAACCCAGCATAGGATACCCAAATCCGCTTCTACGATCCTCAGTTCGCACATGCGTCTCCGCACATGCAGCCAACCCCACCGCGGGTGCGATGACACCAGAAGTTGAAAAACTTCAGCAGCTATATAAGTCCAAATTTCGATTTGTTAAGCATCTGAAACTCACCCGAGGCCCCCGGGACCTAAACCAAATATACAAACAAGTCCTAAAACACCATACAAACTTAGTCGAGCCCTCAAGTCACATTAAACTTAATGAACTTTGAAATGTCAAATTCTACAATTAATGTCGAAACCTATCACATCACGTCCGATTGACCTAACATTTTGCACACAAGTCATATTCGACATTACAGACCTACTCCAACTTCCGGAATCGGAATTCAACCCCGATAGCAAAAAGTCCACTTCCAGTCAAACTTCCCAAAAATTCAGCTTTCGCCATTTCAAGCCTAATTTAGTTACAGGCCTCCAAAACAAAATCCGGACATGCTCCTAAGTCACAAATCACCCAACGGAGCTAACAGAACCGATGAAACTCCATTCCAAAGTCATTTTTATACAGTTCCAACTACGTTCAAAATCTTAGAACTTAAGCTTCCGTTTTAGGGACTAAGTATCCCAATTCACTCTGAAACCACAAACAAAACCTCCCGGCAAGTAACATAAGCAGAAAACGATACGTGGGAATCAGTAAATAGGGAATCAGGGCTATTACTCTCAAAACGACCGGCCGGGTCATTACAAAAGGCCACACTTTTCAACTTCAGGCAAAGCTTTTTAGGGGTGGCCAAAATTAGTGTAACCGTTTTTCTAAGGCCATACTTTTAAGTGTTTCTTTAGAAGCCACACTTCAAAAGTGTGGCATGTATGATACAAAGGTCATGCTTCGTACATACCCTTCTAGGAACACTTTGCATGCCCTACAACAACACTTCTAAAGTGTGCCTTTGATACCTTATATGCCACACGTTTCTTGCGTAGCCTTCTGTAACAACCCTTATAAAGTGTTGTCTTTGTTATAAAATTACAAATTTAGATATATCTAATAATCACATTTATTACCACACATACCATTTTCATATATTTTAAGATCATTGCTAGAGTATGAAAATTCAAGAACTACATCAACTAACAAATAATTAAAAAAAAAGAATTCAAACGAGTACACTTGCTATGAATTTCCAAAGTATACAGATATATCATGTAGTACATTAATTATATAGCAAATTGCTCAAAAATGCGCCCTAGCAATGAACTTAACAAATTTTAATGTATGTATCATGAAAATGTTTTAAACACATTAAACAATTGAAACTATTATCTACTAAACCCCATTTACTCCCCTTAGCTGCATGTTTTTTTCTGATACATGGCGGGTTTAACACCCTTCACATCATCTTCTAATTTGGTAACTCATTTTGTAAGCTTGACCTCCCCATTAATCTATGGGGCATGTGAGTTTTTCTTCTTCAGACCAGCAGAAACTTCTGAAGGTTTCTGCACCTTAAATTCCCCATTTGTATTTTCTTTGTTCTCTTCAATAGTTTTTCCTTCCGAGACTGCAATTTCAGACAAACAAAGATGCACTGTTTGTTATAGCCTGCTAATAATGTGAAAATATTGTATCTCTATATCATCTCCAAATAGATAATATCATATGAGTACTATGAGGTTAGAGAGGTTCAAATAAATAAAAGCATTAAATAAATTAAATACATGGTTACACGATCCAAAAAAGTCGCATAGTTGATGTGCATAAAAAATAAATTTAGAAAAGCCAAGATGAGAGTATCAANCCTTCCGAGACTGAAATTTGAGACAAACAAAGATGCACTGTTTGTTATAGCCTGCTAATAATGTGAAAATATTGTATCTCTATATCATCTCCAAATAGATAATATCATATGAGTACTATGAGGTTAGAGAGGTTCAAATAAATAAAAGCATTAAATAAATTAAATACATGGTTACACGATCCAAAAAAGTCGCATAGTTGATGTGCATAAAAAATAAATTTAGAAAAGCCAAGATGAGAGTATCAATTAAGTAATGACATCTAGTTGGATCAAACTGCCATGTAAAGTGTTGCCAAAAGAATTTGTGGGCACAGTTTGCAGGTGTAGCCTTGGATAAAGTAGGGGAGTCCTACTCTTGATACAGTTCTAAATAAAGTAGGAAATCTCCTGATTAGCTAATTAATCGGCCTATCCTAGATACATGTCGATATCTCCACCGTGATCTATGCTCGATCGCAGATATTTCACCTTTGTGTTATCCGACTCAGCAAGTTTCCCTCAATCTCGCCTGATCTCAACTTTGTTCGGTCCCAGGGTCTCGAGCTTGGCGATATAATTTCACACCTCGGTTCGATATGACATGAGGTCGGACCTTAATCTATCATATGGAAGTATTGATTAGTTAATTAAGGGGCGATCCCGGTTTTGGCCATGTACAAGATAGTCCCCTCGTTTGTCAGAGAGAAAATGACAAGAAACGTAATGAATTTCCTAATCCTATCTCGATGGGCCATGATGTAAGCGACGCACCCGACTATAACGTAAGCAATAAAATGGATATCGAAATGTCCCATCGATACAGTTATCAAGGAATTAAATTCCTACCAGTCGCAGGTCGGCCACTACCATTTCTGAACCGTAACCATCAAGCTATAAGTATCTAGTACTTCTTCATTCCAAATGTACGCTCAAAGCTCCACCTATTCTTGTTTTTCCTTAAAAGATCCCTTTGCTTTGCAACTCTAGCACCCAAATTTCTTAAACTTTCATCAAGCCGCATACCATCTTAATTCTCTTTCCTCAAGTTCTTCAATGGAGGAAACATCTAAGACCGTACTGCAAAAGGAGGCAGCTTATTCATCACGACCCACTGGTGGCGGGGGTACGGTGGAACCTCACTGAGGAATTTATTTTGGCAAGGTGCCCCACTGTTACTGATTTTAAGATTGAAAAGACCTCCTTGGTACCGGGCCGATGTGAGCTGTTCTCGAGATACATATGCTCAATTACCGAGGATCTCCTGACCAAGGTTAAAGAGGACTGCAACTGGGTCAATAAGCATGTGGTGGTTCTTTTGCCCGAGGAATTGATCACTACCCATGTGGAGGGTTTTCTAAGTGCTTACACTTATCCCTTCAGGTTGGGTCACTTAGACCCTATCAACATTCCCTTTTGCAAGAGGTAAGATGTGACTCTTGGCCAGATCCACCGCTCCTTCTGGAGAATAGTGATTCTCCTTCTACTTTTTGTAAGCAAAATCGAGGGATGTCCCTTTACCCTCGACCACCTTATGCGCCTCTATAGTCCCCGACTCTATCGAGGGGGGCTGATCAAGCTTGTTCGCTGGGCTAGTAAGGCTCAGTTCTCGAGCATAGATGAAGCTCGTGACCGAGGTTGGATAAGTCGATTTGTTCAAGTAAAGACTTTAGACCTTATCCCTGCCGAAGACATGCCATTTCCTGAGAAATGGAACATGAAACATAAGTGGTGTTTCGCTTCGAAGGTTCAATCTCGTTATTTTCCTTCTTATATTTTTCTTCATTGATATTTTTGGTGTCGCAGTTGTGGCCAAGATGTCAGACACAGTTCCTGAACTTAAGAAAGGGGTGGAGGGACTAGTGTCATACAGGCCATATTCCGAGCGGGCATGGATGGAATTATCGAAAGGTCGGCGGAAGGCCCACAATCATGGTAAGAGCTTTTCCTAGATACATCTGATAT
>AWOL01S0024546.1:0-21799 GCA_000715115.1 Nicotiana otophora | reverse complement strand
AAATAATTCGATACAGTCAACAAAAATTATAAGAATTAATTTCATAAGAAAATACTACATTGTTCAGTAAAATTCCGAAATTAACTCAAAATCGCCTATGGGGCCCACTTCTCGGAATCCGGAGAAACTCGCAAAATCTAACAACCCATTCAATTACGAGTCCAACCATACTAGTTTCACTCCAATCCGACTCTGAATCGATACCGAAATCTCAAAAATTTGTTTCTATGAGATTTCTAAAATTTTCCAAAATTTCAATCTCAAAACACTAATTAAATGGTGAAAACAATGATATATTCATGTATATTGACCAAATCCGAGTTAGAATCACTTACTCCAATGTTTTTCCTTGAAAATCTATCAAAAATCGCCTCTCCTCAAGCTCCAATTTGTCAAAAATGGCAAATGGGACGAAGTCCCTTGTTTTATATTTCTGTCTAGGCAGCCCTCGGTCCTGCGTCGATCATCGCCTCGATCATGGCCTTCGATCATGGATTTGATCATGGCCCTCTATCTTGGTCCCCGATCCTGACCTTCAATCCTAGGATCGATCATGGCCCTCGATCCTGTCCCTCGATCCTGACCCTTCAATTTCTGGGCTCGATTTCTGCCCCTCGAATTTCCAGTAGAAGAAAAATTGCAGCAGCTGTTTTAGTCCAACTTTTGGTCTATTAATCATTCAAAAACTCACCCGAGGCCCTCGGGACCTCAACCAAATACACCAACAAGTCCTAAAATATCATACGAACTTATTTGAAACCTCAAATCACATAAAACGATGCTAAAATCACGAATCACACACCAATTCAAGCTTAATGAAACTTAAGAATTTCCAACTTCTACATCGATGTCAAAACCTATCAAATCAAGTCCGATTGACCTCAAATTTTGCACACAAGTCATAAATTACATAACGGATCTATAAAAATTTTCGGAACTAGATTCCGACTCCGATATCAAAATGTCAACTCCCCGGTCAAACTTCCAAACTTAAATTCCTATTTTAGCTATTTCAAGCCTATTTTAACTACAGACTTCCAAATAAAATTCCGAACACGCCCCTAAGTCCAAAATCACCATACAGAGCTGTTGGAATCATCAAAATTCTATTCCGAGGTCATTTGCACATAAGTCGACATCTGGTCACTATTTGAACTTAATTTTTAAAACTTGGAACTAAGTGTTCCAATTTATTCCAAAACCTCACCGGACCCGAACCGACTACCCTGGTAAGTTACATAACAGTTATAAAGTATAGAATGATTAGTAAATAGGGGAATATGGATACAACTTTTAAAACAACTGGCTGGGTCGTTACGGTATGATGTTTTAAGACGTGTTGGTATGTCTGGTTGAGGTCTCGGGGGCCTCGGGTGGATTTCAGGTGACTAACGGATCCAGTTTTGAAGTTGTAAGGTTGCTGAAGGATTTTAATTACCGGTGTAATCACACCTGCAGAGTGGAAACGCAGGTGCTAGCCTGCAGAAGCGAGAAAAGAGTCGTAGAGGTCGCATGTGTGAAGATTTTGCCGCACTTGTGTGGCCGCAGAAGCGGGCTGATGGGCGTAGATGCGGGCTGGTGCGCAGGTGCGATGGAATGTTTCCGCACCTGCGATTGCGCAGATGCGGTCCAAGGCTCGTAGAAGCGGAGGCAGTTGTGTAAGTGTATTCACTGAAGCAGAGATTTAGCCGCAGAAGCGGCTTCCTAGAAGCAGCCTCACAGAAGCGAGAAATTGAGTCGCAAATGCGAAAGCACTGGGCGGTGTACAAAGCAGGGGAGTTTCGACATTTTTGTCATTTTTGACATTTTAAATACGGTTTTGGGCGATTTTTCAGAGAGAATTCACGGGAAATCTTGAGATAACTCACCTGTGATCATTGTTAGTCAATAATATTTGGATTGACATTGAGTATTTTGACTAGATTACATGTTTTGAGGTGAAATTAGAGGATTTGGGCCTAGGGATTTCATAATAAGATTTGAAGGTTTGAGGGTCGAATTGATGTTGGAATTTGGTAAAATTGGTATGGTTAGACTCCTGATTGAATGGGCTTTCAGATTTTATAACTTTTGTCGGGTTCCGAGACGTGGGCCCCACGGGCAATTTTTGGGTGAAATTTCTGATTTTGATGAAAAATTTGTATTTTCATATGAAATTAATTCCTATAATTTGTATTGACTGAATCACATTAATAATGGCTTGATTCGAGGCGTTTGGAGGCCGATTCGCGAGGCAAATGCATTGCAGAATAAAGAATTACACGGTTTGAGGTAAGTAACCTTTTTAAATCTGGTTCTGAGGGTATTAAAAACCCAGATTATGTATTATGTGATCGATTCCGAGGTGACACACATGCTAGGTGACGGGCGTGTGGGTGTGCACCATAGAAATTGTGACTTGGTCAAATTCCATGTAACTGTGTAGTTGAATAACCTGTTGTTAAATGTACATTCTCCATGTAGTAGAGAAATTGAACCACAAATCATGTTTAAATTATGTGTTGGCAATATAGGGGCCCACAGAGGTCGTGCACATGTTAAATTATCTGCTAAATTGTTGTTTTGTACTCAGTCACAATTTACTTGTTTATTCTAATTCAATCTCTATTGTTCCTTGTTGATATATGATATCATTTCTTTTGGGCTGAGTTTCATGATTATTGAGAGCCCGAGAGACTGGAGAGATTTATGATTGAGTGAGGTCGAGGGCCTGATTGTGAGTTATTATACTATAGTACGTGAGTTGTCCGTGCAGCACGTGAGGTGTCCGTGCAGATCCAGATATTATATTATAGCACGTGAGTTATCCGTTGCGGATCCAGATATTATACTATGGCACGTGAGTTGTCCGTTTAGCACGTGAGTTTTCCATGCAGATTATAGCGCTTGAGCTGAAGGAGCGCCTCAGGAGTCTGTACACCCCTAGTGAGCGTAGGTACCTACTGAGTGCGAGTGCTGAGTGCTGAGCGAGTGGAAGATCTAGGTAACTGTGATCCTGAGAGGACGCAGTTGATTCATTCTTATTTTACTACAGTTGTCATATATCACTGTGTTGGAAATTTCTGAGAGATATTACCTCCTGTTTCAGTTGAACTTGATATGAAATTGCTGCTTGGGCCTTAATTGTTAAACTTGCAAGCATGCCTATTTTCTTATGTTGGAAATTAATGTAATTGGACTTAGTTGTGAAGCTTGTCACTACTTTAAGTTCTTTATTTATTATTGTTACTTACTGAGTTGGTTGTACTCATACTACACCATGCACTTCGTGTGCAGATCCAGGTGCTCCCGGACACAGTGGGTGTTGATTCCTTCGCTCAGTTGATTTTTCGGAGATTCTGAGGTAGCTGCCGTATTTTGTAGACCTTGTCTCTCCTTCCCTATCTTCTTGTTTACTGTATTTGGTTTCAGACTATTATAGACCGTGTTTTCAGACTTGTGATGTATAGATGCTCATGTACTCGGTGACACCGAATTTTGGGAGTGTATTTATACCCAGTATTTGTGAGACTTTTACTTATGTTTGATTATCATGTTTTCAGTATTTAAAAGAGATTGTGGGTTATTGATGTTGTCGGCTTGCCTAGTATGGAGATATGTGCCATCACGACAGGTAATTTTGGGTCGCGATAAGTTAGTATCATAGCCTAGGTTACATAGGTGTCACGAGTCATGAGCAAGTTTAGTAGAGTCTTGCGGATCGGTACAGAGACGTCTGTACTTAACTTCGAGAGGTTACCAAACCCTTAGGAAAATTTTATCTTCTTGTATTCAGTCGTGCGAATTTGTTGATTTCGGAAACTAAATTTCTATTATTCTATTCTCTCACAGATGGTGAGGACACGTACTATCAGATCGGACGGTCATCCACCAGTTAGTGCCGCGAGAAGCCGGGGTCGTGGTAAAGGCCGGGGCTGAGTAGAGGTCGAGGTGCAGCTCGTATGGCAGTTAGAGCATCACCTGTAGCACCACAAGTTGCTCCATCTCAGGAACAGATTCCAGATATAGCTGAGCTAACAAGGCCAACTCAGGCACCAGCTGTGCCCATTGTTATTCCAAGCATTCAGGAAGCTTTGGCCAAGATATTGATAGTTTGCACTGGCCCTGCTCAGGTGGTTTAGGCTCAGGCCGCACCTGCCACTTCTTAGGCCCGGGGAAGTACTTATACCCCTGTTGCGCGTACTCCAGATCAGGTAGTACAAGGACATCAAATACTGGGGGCACTACTAGCCCAACCAGTTGCAGCTGCTCAAGCCCCGGTAGTCCCCGTTATGGAAGATGATGAGCAGAAGAGACTTGAGAGATTTGGGAGTCTTCGACCTCCATCATTTAGTGGTGCTGAGTTAGAGGATGCTCATGGTTTTCTAGATAAGTGCCAGCGGATGCTTCGGACAGTGGATATTCTGGAGTCCAGTGGGGTTTCGTTTTACTTCGTTTCAGTTTTCTGGGGATGCCTTCAGTTGGTGGGAGGCTTATTAGAGGCGCAGGTTGTTCGGTGCAGTACTACTTACATGGCAGTAGTTCTCCGTCTCATTTTAGAGAAGTTCGTGCCGCAACCTCGCATGGAGGTGTTACGTAGACAATTTGAGCAGCTTCGGCAGGATGGCATGTCTGTGACCCAGTACGAGATGAGATTTCCTGAGTTGGCTCGTCATACAGTTTGGTTAGTTCCCACTGATAGGTAGAGGATTAAGAGGTACATTGATGGCCTCACATATCAATTGCGGTTACTTATGACTAGGGAGAAGGTATTTGGTGCTACCTTTGACGAGGTGGTTGAAATTGCTCGGCAGATAGAGATGGTCCGTAGATAGGAGCGTAGAGAGAGGGAGTCCAAGAGGCCCCGTGGGCTGGGTGATTTCAGCAGTGTTCCTTCAGGGGGTCAGTTTTACCACGGCAGGGATCGTCCTTATAGGCACGCTCAGGCGGGTCGTCCAGCTCATCGTGGTGCATTAGCTAGCCATGGTTCTTACAGTGCTCACTCAGGCCAGTCTTCATTCAGCGCACTACCAGTGCAGGGTTCTCACCATGACTTGTCCGCTTAGGCTTCTACAGGTAATTCCCCGGGTTATCAGCAGTAGCAGTTTCGTTATATGAGGGATTGTTTCGAGTACGGAGAATTTGGTCACATCAAGAGAGATTGTCCTAGGTTATTGAGTGGGGATCCATAATAGAGTTCTCGGCTGACGGCACCAGCACCAGCAATTACACCACCCGTCCAACCATCTCGGGATGGGGTTCAGTCAGCTAGGGGTCGCCCAAGAGGGGAAGGCCAATCAAGTGGTGGTCAGGCACGATTCTATGCTTTTCCTGCCAGGCTAGATGATGTTGCTTCAGATGCAGTGATCACAAGTATTGTTCCAGTGTGCCACATGGAGGCTTCTATATTATTTGACCCCGGTTCCACTTATTCGTATGTATCATTGTACTTTGCTCATTATCTGGATATATCCCGTAAGTCCTTAGTTTCACTCGTTCGTGTATCTAAGCCGGTTGGCGATACTTTTATTGTGGACCGTGTGTATCGGTCGTATGTAGTAACTATTGGGTAACTGGATACCAGAGTTGATCTTTTATTGCTTAGTTTGGTTGATTTCGACATAATCTTGAGTATGGATTGGTTGTCTCCATGTCATGCTATTCTAGATTGTCTTGCAAAAACTGTGACATTGGCGATACCGGGGTTGTCAAAGGTTGAATGGAGAAGTTCTCTAGATTATGTTTCCAGCAGGATAATTTCTTATTTGAAGGCCCAACGTATGGTTGGGAAGGGATGTTTGTAATATTTGACCTTTGTGAGATATGTTGATGCAGGTACTCCTCATATTAATTCAGTACCAGTAGTGCGAGACTTTTCGGATGTATTTTCTGCAGACCTGCCGGGTATGCCACCCAACAGGGATATTGATTTCGGTATTGACTTGATGTCGGGCACTCAGTCCATTTCTATTTCCCCGTATCGTATGACATCAGCCGAGTTGAAAGAATTGAAAGAGCAACTTCAGGAACTCCTTAATAAGGGATTTATTAGGCCTAGTATGTCACATTGGGCTGCACCGGTTTTGTTTGTGAAAAAGAAAGATGGTACTATGCGGATGTGCATCGATTACAGACAGCTGAACAAAGTTACAATCAAGAATAAGTATCCTTTGCCGCATATTGATGATTTATTTGACCAGATTCAGGGAGCGAGGGTATTCTATAAAATTGATTTGAGATATGGGTATCACCAGTTGAAAATTCGGGATTCGGATATTCTAAAGACGACATTCAGGACTCGTTATGGCCATTATGAAGTTTTCGTGATGTCTTTTGGGCCGACCAACGCCCTAGCAGCATTTATGCATTTGATGAATAGCGTATTCCAATCGTATCTTGACTTATTTATAGTGGTATTTGTTGATGATGTCCTAGTACACTCACGTAGCCAGGAGGAAAATGCACAACACTTGGGTATTGTATTACAGAGGCTGAGAGAGGAGAGACTTTATGCCAAATTTTCTAAGTGTGAGGTCTGGCTAAATTCGATGGCATTCTTGGGGCACATAGTGTCCAGTGAAGGAATTAAGGTGGATCCGAATAAAAAAGAAGCAGTTCAGAGTTGGTCCAGGCCATCTTCAGCTACAGAAATTCGGAGTTTTCTCGGCTTGGCTGGTTATTATCGTCGCTTTGTGGAGGGTTTCTCTTCTATTGCATCGTCTTTGACTAAACTGGCCTAGAAAGGTGCTCCGTTCAGGTGGTCGAATGAATGTGAAGAGAGCTTTCAGAAGCTCAAGACAACTTTGACTACAGCCCCAATACTGGTGTTGCCTAAAAGTTCAGGGTCTTATTATCATGACCCAAAACCTAACTCATCGTGATGGCGCCTATCGTGGTACTAGGCAAGCCGACCTTTCCAAAACTCTTTCAAAATTTAACAGAAGTGAATTAACACATTTAAAATATCTGGAGTTGTTCATAAATACGGGGTAAAATCCAAATAAAAACATAAGTGCGGAAAAATAAATAGTCTGACATCGGGGTGTCACCAAGTCATGAGCATCTAGATAACCAAACTAATACAACCAATGTCTAAGTATCAATACAAGACAGAAAGAAATATAGAAGGAGAGACAAGGTCCTGCGGACGCCGACAGCTACCTCGTAGTCTCTGGTACTCGATCGCGCCCGAACTCGATGATCTCCATGATCAAACACACCTGGATTTGCACATGAAGTGCATGGTGTAGCATGAGTACAACCAACTCAGCAAGTAACATAAACAAATAAGGAACTGAGAAGCAGTGACGAGATATACAATATAGTTCGTTTAAAAAGTTTTCAGTAAAAAGTGAACATGCTTTCAAATCCAGTGGTATAAATCAAATCAGTTCGCGCTCATGTAAAACAAATATGAATCTTCCAGAAATTTCACAACAACAGATAACAACTGAGTGCAACAATAAATAAAAGAAAGTACAACCTCTCAAGGCAGCAGCCACTCAACCCATCTCAATAGCTCACACTCTCGGCTTTCAGCCCTCAATACACACTCTCAATAGGTACCTGCGCTCACTGGGGGTGTTCAGACTCATGAGGGGCTCCTACAGACCAAGCTCTAATCTGCATGGATAACTCACGTGCTTCACGAACAACTCGCATGCTATAATATCATATCTGGATCCGCATGGACAACCCACGTGATGCACGGACAACTCACGTGCCATATAACAATACCTCACAACTAAGCCCTCAGCCTTACTCAGTCATGAACCTCTCTAGTCTCACAACTCTCAATAAAGAAAGGGAAAACATCCCAAATCAAGTGTTACAGTATATCATCAGGGAAAACAAATAACAGAGACTGAGGTAAACATGCACAGAAATCACTATGACTGAGTATAACTACCATGAGCAGGAATATAGCCTAAGCATGATTTCTAGCATACAAAAAGTCAAGTTCTAGTAGAGAGGAATTCATGTAAACACAATTAAAGGCTATTAGACTTCACAGTCTTCCGGGACGGACCAAGTCTCAATCCCTCACGGCGTACTCCCACACGCCCGTCACCTGGTATGGGTGCCACCCCCAAACAGTCATATCATACCAAACTCCGGGTTTCATATCTTCAAAACTAGATTTAAAACTATTACTTACCTCAAACCGATAAAATCCCTACTCCGTGATGCTCTTGCCCCTCGATTCGATCTCCAAATGCTCTGAATCTATTCACAATCAGTACAATACCATCAATTTATGATGAAGGAATGAATTCCACAATAAAAATACCAAATTAGATTCAAAACCCAAAATTGGCTCAAACCAGGCCCCCGAGCCCACGTCTCGAAATCCAGCCAAAGTCACAAAACCCGAAAGCTCATTCACTCATGAGTCTAACCATACCAAATTTACCAAAATTCGACATCAAATGGCCATTCAATTTCCCAAATTTAGCTCTCCAAATCCCTAGCCTCAAACCCCCAAATTGCACCTCAAAAACTCACTAACTAGGTGAAAAATCAGTGGGTAAACGTAATCATTGAAGAAAAATGGACACAAGGATCTTACCTCAAGAATTTCCCTTGAAAAACCCTCTCAAAATCTCTAAAATCCGAGCTCAAAATGTTAGAAATGGTGAAAAATTTCAAAACCTCGTATTTATATGTTCTGCCCAGGTCTTCCGCACCTGCGGCCCAAATTCCTCTTTTGCGGTTGAAAGTCCGCTTCTACAGAAATCACTAACTTCTCCAGCTATCGCACCTGCGCACTCATTTCCGTTTCTACAAAAGTGCTTCTGCGCAATAGGTCTGCATCTGCACCTTGCAGGTGCGGAAAGAACCTCGCACCTGCGGCCACTACCAAGACTCCTCATTTTTGCTTCTGCGGGCTCGCACCTACGGTTCCCACCCCGTAGGTGCAATTATTACAGCAGTAGCAAAACTTCAGCTGCTTCCTCAACTTACTTCCAAGTCCGTTAACCACCCGAATTCAATCCGAGGCCCCCCGGGACCTCAACCAAACATACCAACAAGTATTATATCAATATAAAAACTTATTAAAACCTTCGAAACACTCAAAACAACATCAAAACACCAAATTACCCTCAGATTCAAGCCTAAGAACTTCTAAACTACCAAATTCGACAACCGATGCCTAAACCAACCAAACCACGTCCTAATGACCTCAAATTTTACACACACGTCACGAATGAAACCATGAACCCACTCCAACTTCCAGAATCTCATTCCGACCCTGATATCAAATTTTCCACTGCCGACCGAAATCGCCAAATTTTCAACTTTCGCCATTTCACGCCTAATTCTACTACGGACCTCCAAATCACATTTCAGGCGCACTCCTAAGTCCAAAATCACCTAACGAAGCTAATGGAACCATTATAATTCAAATCTGATATCGTTTACACATAAATCAACATCCGGTTGACTTTTTCAACTTAAGCTTTTACTCTAAAGACTAAGTGTCTCAATCTACTCCGAAACCACTCCGAACCCAAACTAACTAACTCGGTATATCATAATATAGCTGAAAATCACAAAAGGAAACAGAAATGGGGAAATAGGGCTATAACTCTCGAAATGACCGGCCGGGTTGTTACACTTATATTGTGTATTGTGACGCATCGCGTATTGGTCTCGGCGCAGTGCTGATGCAAGATGGTAGGGTGATTGTCTAAGCGTCCAGATAGTAAAAGGTACATGAGAAGAATTATCCGATCCACAACCTTGAGTTAGCAGCTATTGTTCATGCCTTGAAGATTTGGCGATATTATTTATACTGTGTCCATTGTGAGGTTTATACCGATCATCGGAGTCAACAACATCTATTTAATAGAAGGATCTTAATTTGCGGCAGCGGGGGTGGTTGGAGTTTCGTAAGGATTATGATATCACCATTCTCTATCATCTCGGAAAGGCCAATGTGGTGGCCGATGCCTTTAGTCGTAAGGCGGAGAGTTTGGGCAGCTTAGCATACTTGCCAGTAGCAGATAGGCCTTTAGTCTTGGATGTTCAGGCCTTGGCCAACCAGTTCGTCAGATTGGATATTTCTGATCCGAGTCGAGTTTTGGCTTGTGTGGTTTCTCACTCTTCTCTTTATGATCGCATCAGAGAACGTCAGTATGATGACCCCCATCTGCTTGTCCTTAAGGACACGGTTCAGCACGATGATGCCAAGGAATTCACTATTGGGGATGACAACATATTATAGATGTAGGGTAGGCTATGTGTGCCTAATGTAGATGGCTTACGTGAGTTGATTCTCCAGGAGGCTCACAGTTCGCGGTACTCCATTCATCCAGGTGACGCGAAGATGTATCAGGATTTGAGGCATCACTATTAGTATAGGCGAATAAAGAAAGATATAGTTGGGTTTGTAGCTTGGTGTTTAAATTGTCAACATGTGAAGTACGAGCATCAGAGACCAGGCGGATTGCTTCAGAGACTTGAAATTCCGGAGTGGAAGTGGGAGCGTATTATTATGCATTTCATAGTTGGGCTTCTAAGGACTTTGAAAAAGTTTGATATTGTATGGGTGATTATAGATCGGTTGACCAAATCCGCACATTTTATTCCAATTGGTACTAATTATTCTTCGGAGTGGTGGGCTAAGATTTATATCCGCGAGATTGTTCGCCTGCACGGTGTGCTAGTGTCCATCATTTCAGATCGGGGTATCCAATTTCACCCACAGACGGACGGGAAGTCCGAGAGCACTATTCAGATATTTAAAGATATGCTACGCGCTTGTGTTATATATTTTGGGGGTTCTTGGGATCAGTTTCTTCCACTCGCGGAGTTTGCTTACAATAAAAGCTACCAATCGAGCATTTAGATGGCTCCGTATGAGGATTTATATAGGAGACGGTGTCGGTCTCCGGTGGGTTGGTTTGAGCTGGGTGATACTAGGCTATTGGGTACTGACTTGGTTCCGGATTCTTTGGAGAATGTTAAATTAATTCAGGAGAGGCTTCGCACGGCGCAGTCTAGACATAAGTGTTATGCCGACAAGAAGGTCCGTGATGTTGCTTACATGGTTGGAGAGAAGGTTCTGCTCAAGATTTCACTCATGAAGGGTGTGTTGAGGTTCGAGAAGAAGGGAAAGTTGTGCCATCGGTATATTGGGCCTTTTGAAATACTTAAGAAGATTGGAGAAGTGGCTTATGAACTTGCTTTGCCACCTAGTCTATCGGGTGTTCATCCAGTGTTTCATGTATCCATGCTCCGGAAGTATGTTGGGGATCCGTCTTATATTTTGAATTTCAATACAGTGCACTTGGATAGTAATTTGACTTATGATGTGAAGCGGGTGGCTATGTTTAGACCAGCAAGTTTGAAAGCTGAGGTCAAAGAACATAGCATCACTAAAAGTACATTGGAGAGGCCAGCCAGTCGGAGAAGCTACTTGGGAGATTGAGCGGGAGATGTAGAGCAAATATCCACACCTATTTGAGACTCCAGGTATAATTCTACACCCGTTCAAGGATGGGCGTTTGTTTAAGAGGGGGAGATGTAATGACTCGGCCTGTCGTTTTGAGTATTATGACCATGTTCCCCCATTTACAGCTCAATTTGTGCTTTACTATTGTTTTATGACTTGACGGGTTAGTTGGTTCAGGTCTTTCGGAGTGAATTGAGACACTTAGTCTCATAATTGAAAACTTAAATTGAAAAAGTTAACCGGATATTGAATTATGAGTAAACGACACCGGATTTGAATTTTGAGGGTTTTGTTAGCTCCGTTGGATGATTTTGGACTTAGGAGCGTGTCCGGATTATGATTTGGAGGTCCTTAGTGGAATTAGGCTTGAAATGGCGAAAGTTGAATTTTTGGAATTTTTGACCGGGGGGTTGACTTTTTGATATCGGGGTCGGAATCCGATTCTGGAAATTGGAATAGGTCTGCTATGTCATTTATGATTTGTGTACAAAATTTGAGGTCAATTGGACGTGATTTGATAGGTTCCGGTGTCGTTTGTTGAAATTGGAAGTTTCAAAGGTTATTAGGCTTGAATCTATGTGTGATTCATATTTTAGCATTGTTTGAGGTGATTTGAAGGCTCGATTAAGTTCGTATGATGTTTTAAGACGTGTTGGTATGTTTGGTTGAAGTCTCGGGGGCCTCGGGTGGATTTTGGGTGATTAACAGATCAAGTTTTGAAGTTGTAAAGTTGCTAAACGATTTCCATTGCTGGTGTAATCGCACCTGCGGAGTGGGAACCACAAGTTCTAGCCCGCAAAAGCGGGAAAGGAGCCGCAGAAGCAGCCAAGGGAGAGGTGAGCAGAGGTCGCAGGTGCGAAGTTTTTGCCGCACTTGCGTGGCCGCAGAAGCGGGCTGATGGGAGAAGATGCGTGCTGGTGCGCAGGTGTGATGGAATTTTTCCGCACTTGTGATTGCACAGATGCGGTCCAAGGCTCGCAGAAGCGGAGGAAGTTGGGTAAGTGGATTCCGCAGAAGCGGAAATTTAGCCGCAAAAGCGAGAAATTGAGCCGCAGGTGCGAAAGCACTAGGCAATGTACAAAACAGAGGAGTACCAGCATCTTTGTTATTTTTGACATTTCAAGTACAGTTTTGGGCAATTTTTCTAAGAGAATTCACGGGAAATCTTGAGGTAAGTCATTTGTGATCATTGTTAGTCAATAATATTTTGATTATCATTGAGTATTTCTACTAGATTACATGTTTTGAGATGCAATTAGAGGATTTGGGCCTAGGGATTTCAAAATAAGATTTGAAGATTTGAGGGTCGAGTTGATGTCGGAATTTGGTAAAATTAGTATGGTTAGACTCATGGTTGAATGGGCTTTCGAATTTTATAACTTTTGTCGGGTTCCAAGATGTGGGCCCCACGGGCGATTTTTGGGTGAAATTTCGGATTTTGATGGAAAATTTATATTTTTATATGGAATTAATTCATATAATTTGTATTGACTGAATCAAATTATTTGTGGCTAGATTCGAGGGGTTTGGAGGCCGATTCGCAAGGTAAAGGCATTGCAGAATAAAGAATTACACGGTTTGAGGTAAGTAACCTTTCTAAATCTGGTTTTGAGGGTATTAAAAACTTGGATTATGTATTATGTGATCGATTATGAGGTAATGCACAAGCTAGGTGACGGGCGTGTGGGCGTGCACCATAGAAAATGTGACTTGGTCAAATTCCATGGAACTATGTAGTTGAATAACCTATTGTTAAATGTACATTCTCCATGTAGTAGAGAAATTGAACCACAAATCATGTTTAGATTATGTGTTGGCACTGTAGGGTCCCACAGAGGTCGTGCACATATTAAATTATCTGCTAAAATTGTTATTTTGTACGCAGTCATAATTTACTTATTTATTTTATCTCAGTCTCTGTTGTTCCTTGTTGATACATGATATCATTTCTGTTGGGCTGAGTTTCATGATTATTGAGAGCCCGAGAGACTGGAGAGATTTATGATTGAGTGAGGTCGAGGGCCTGATTGTGAGTTATTATACTATAGCACGTGAGTTGTCCGTGCAATACGTGAGTTGTCCGTGCAGCACGTGAGTTGTCCGTGCAAATCCAGATATTATGCTATAGCACGTGAGTTATCCGTGCAACACATGAGTTGTCCGTGCGGATCCAGATATTATACTATGGCACGTGAGTTATCCATGCAGATTATAGCGCTTGAGCTAAAGGAGCCCCTTCGGTGTCTGTACACTCCCAGTGAGCGTAGGTACCTACTGAGTGCGAGTGCTGAGTGCTGAGCGAGTGGAAGAGCTGAGTGATTGTGATCCTGAGAGGACGCATTTGATTTTATTCTTATTTTACTATAGTTGTCATATATCACTGTGTTGGAAATTTCTGAGAGATATTACCTTCTGTTTCAGTTGAACTTGATATGAAATTGTTGTTTGGGCCTTAATTGTTAAACTTGCAAGCATGCCTACTTTCTTATATTGGCAATTAATATAATTGGACTTAGTTGTGAAGCTCGTCACTACTTTAAGTTCTTTATTTATTATTGTTACTTACTGAGTTGGTTGTACTCATACTATACCCTGCACTTCGTGTGCAGATCCAGATGCTCCCAGACATAATAGGTGTTGATTCCTTCGCTCAGTTGATTTTTCGAAGATTCCGAGGTAGCTGCCGTATTTCGCAGACCTTGTCTCTCCTTCCATATCTTCTTATTTACTGTATTTGGTCTCAGACTATTATAGACCGTGTTTTCAGACTTGTGATGTATAGATACTCATGTACTCAGTGACACCGGATTTTGGGAGTGTATTTATACCCAGTATTTGTGAGATTTTTACTTATGTTTGATTATCATGTTTTCAGTATTTAAAAGAGATTGTAGGTTATTGATGTTGTTGGCTTGCCTAGTATGGAGATAGGCGCCATCACGACAGGTGTGATTTTGGATCGTGGCAATTACTAATTTAATTTGAGAATAAATTATATTGTCCAAATCTATTCAGAAAAAGTAGAGTCTATTTTATTATAAAAGCATAAATACAATATTAATATACCAAAATAGCCCTAAAATATTAAGCGGAAGAACTCATAGGGAAATGACATAACTGCAATAACTTATATTTGGACTATAATACCTTCTTAGCTAATTTTTAATATTTAAGATTTTAAAATTAATAAAATTTTGTCTATTAAATTCTTATTAAAAATATGTAAGAAGGTTTAATAAAATCAATTTCATAAGAATCCTCCGTATTAGAAATACATTACCACTCGAAATGTCCAATAGCAAAAATACTATATTAAATGGACTGCATAAATAGTTGAAATTGAGAAAAAAATACCCCTATGATAATATATTTTTATATTATATTTGAACTATTTTCCTACTCAAATAATATTATTTTAATAAATTTTCGTGTAATATTAAAAAATACTCAATTATTAAACATCAACTAAGAAAATATTTAAGAATATAAATGTATGAGAAAGAGAAAACAAAATGGTTGGTAAGAGTCAATACCACTAACAACTTGTTTGGGTGGTTGTTACACATCGTTTCATAATGTATCGTATTGTATTGTATTGTACTATATCGTTTGATAAATACAATGTTTGGATAGATTGTATCGTTTGCCGTTGTTTTCATGATATCATGCACCATCAATATGAAAAATAAATTTACAATATCATAAAGAAAAATTATGATACGGGGTAAATTTATTATATAAAAAGGTAGGGTAAATGATAAAATAAAATTATTTAATAATAATGAAGGGTGAGATGAGAGAAAAAGACAAGATAACGACGCAACCACACCAAATCGGCCGTTACATAAAGTGACACATTTCGTCGTTACGTAACGACAGATTTAACGATACGATACAATAAAATTTAAGTAACAACCAAAACAAACATCGTATTTAAAGTAACAATACGATTCAATACAATAGGTAACGACCATCCAAACGAGCTGTAATGATTCTACAAATATAAAAATCTAAAAGTGAATGTCATATCAATCTTTTACTCTTTGAAAATAAAATTTATAGTGGATAAAATTATAATTAAGATTAAATATTCAAAACAAGACATGAACTAATATTAAGATCTGAATCAATGTAGAATAAATTATTTTTTATGTTAAAACCAAATAATTAAATCTTTTAATTAATTATTGAGAAAGAGAATCCAATTCAATTATTTTTTAATTCATTATATGAGTAAAATTCTTATTCAAGTTTAAAAAAGATCTTAGGATACATAAATTTATTCCATAAAAAGATCGTTAGAACACAAAGTAAAAAGGTTGGTATATTATTAAGAATACTATATTATAAAGAGTCGACTCTCGTATAATGGGATTATTCTTTGTAGATGCCTCCGATGGAATTGGAATAATATTTCTATGTCATGCATTACTTGCAAATATCATATCAAGAGGTATGACACTGTTAGCAATAATAGCAAGTGGTGTACCAACAACGATTTTATTGTGAGGCCACCCATTTTAGATTCGATATATCTCTTCAAACAACTTAAATAACCATCATAAATATATCAAAGCAGAGCAATGGTGCTAAATTTATAAGGAAAGTAAAATTGATAATATTGGATGAAGCACTTTTGGCAAAGTGTCAAACGATCAAAATAATTGTCCGGAGTTCTAATTAATGAACCATTTGGTGGAAAATTAATGGTTTGGGAGGTGATTTCTGTTAAGTACTACCAGTAGTTCCAAAATCGACAAAAGCAGAGACTGTAAAAGCTAGCTTGCCAAATTTATACTTCTGGTTCAAATAAAAAAGATTCAACTCACAATAAATATAAAGTAAAAACAGATCCAGTATTTAGTACCTTCTTGCTTCGTGTCGGAAACGAAGAAGAGCATCCAATAAAAGATGATATGATTTTTCCTGAATACTTGGTTATCAATCCCAATGGTAGTAGTAGTGCATTTAATAAGAAAAATATTTCTATCATTATATTAAAATGCAATTTGTGCAAATCGCATGATAGAATTTAAAAGATATCTTAGCTAGCAGAAATGAATATGTTGATCAACTAAATAAAAGATTGATTGCAAAATTTTATAATAAAAATAAAACATTTTTCAGATTTTGACTCAGTAGAAAATGATACCAATAATTACTACCAAGAAGAATATTTAAGTACTTTAATACCAAATGACCTTCTACCATACATGTTTGTTGTCAAGCTTATTATTTCTTGCTTATGTTAGTATCACCGTATATATAATAGACTAAGTTAAAATTGATCTTCCATTGTATATATGTTAATTTTGAAAATAAATATGTCTGTCATGCTACTGAAAAACTTAGATACACCGAATAACTTATGTAATAGCACACAAATGGTATATTGAAGTTTTGACAATAACGTCATACATGCAAAAATTATGATACTCGTCAATGTGCTTCTAAGTATATTCTTATCCATAAATTCAACTTTCGTCTTCCGAAATTAAGGAATATCCTTTTAAATTTGTGTGAAAATAATTTTTAGTATGTTTATATTTTACAAATATAATAAATAAAGTACAAGGACAAATATCCTAAATATTGAACTATTTTTACCTATAACAGTCAAACTTCTCTATAATATTTTCGTTTGTTTCGATATTTTTTGGCTTGGCTTTTATAGTGAATGATTGTTACGTGACAATGCTGTTATATATGGGGAGGTCTGACCGTACGAGTTCGCCTGAAAAAGAGATTAGCGTTTGCTACACAGAAGGTAAGATAATTAAGTTATCAATTGAAACGACAGAACTAGGTCACGTGAACACAGATTAGATATTTATATGCAAGATACATACCTTCACCTTTTGCCTCGACTTTCTTCAACTTCTTTTCATCAGCCAAATCTTTCTCGTTTTTTCTATCAGTCCCGCTTGGCACACGCGACTCTGAATTTGTCAAGAATATACTTAAAGCATTTGTTAATGTCAAAGTTATAAATCATCAAAGAAACTTAAGTACATTAACTTTAATTCATAAGATATAGTCCTTATATATGTTCTAGTTTACCTTTTACGTTTATGTTGAGGCAGCGTCTATATGAAACAGCCACTCTATCGGTGGCGAAACTAGAAAGTTTTTCAAAAGTATTCAAATGTGAAAGAAGTGAAAAATAATTTGCGACAAAGGGTGTTCAATATGTGTTATATACCTCTAAATGTAATATTTTACCTATATACTCAATGCAATTTTTTGACGAAGAGTGGTCAGTTGACCACCCTTGTGACCACTCCACATGCTCTCTACCTTTACAAGGTAGGGGTAAGGTCTGCGTACATTCTACCCCCTCCCACTAAGACCCTACTTTGCGGGATTACACTAGGTTTGTTATTGTTGTTGTTGTTGTTTATATATGTTCCAGACTCAGTGGCGGAGGCAGGATATCCGCCAATAAGGGGGTTCAAAAAAAAAGGTTAAAAAATATTACAACTAGTGAGAATTGAACAAGTGAGCTTACAAAAGTTTTGAATCCCCTTGATCACTAAGCTACGCTTTTTGATTGTGTTGAAGAGATTCAAAATATAATATATAGAGGTAAAAAACAGATTTTGCCTTATATATACTGTGTAAATTTTCAGCAAAGGGGGTTCGGGTGAACCCCTTCTACCCCGTTAAATCCACCCTTGGTTCTAGGTTACGAGGGTCAAATTGACTAAATTAAAATAAATACATATTTAATAACTACATAAAAGTATTATAAGTCACAACAGCTAACAAATCGAAATATTTTTAAAATATTATTGGAGATAACATAACATGCTACACATACCTTGATCTTGGAAATCTACTCCAATTCATCTCAATCTCTTTCAACTCCTGAAAAACTTTTCTGTGTCCGACGAGGAGTGTCATTTTAGTATTCATGATCGCAAGTATTAATTCCAGTTCCATGATTTCCTTCTCAACGTCTTGAAGTAGTGGCTGAATCCAGGATTTAACGAACTGTATCCTTGCCGCCCTTTCTCTACTATCAGATTCCGACGACGTCGTTTCATCATTGACGGTCATATTATCATCACAGTGATCCAGCTGATACAAATTTTCTTCTCCGGTAACGTTTTTATGCTCAGCCATGAAATTTCAATAATAGAAACCTTTGCTGATGATTTTGCTTTGTTGCAAGAAATGCGGAGCAATAACCCTATTTATAATAGTATGAAACTGTCACGATCCAAAATCTAACCATGGTCGTGATGACGCCTATCGTGTTACAAGGCAAGCCTACTTTCCAAAATATTACTACTAAACCGATTATAATAATTTAATAAAATATTTCAACATTTAAATTTTTCATAAACTAAATCAACTCTAAATATAACATAGAAAAATACGGAAACGAGCCCCAAACATCGGGGTGTCACTAAGTCATGAGCGACTAAATCTATGAACTAAGAAATAAAACTGTCTAACTGTCAATACAATCCAAATGAAAAAATGATAAAAGGAGTGACAAGATCCTGCGGTCGCTAACAGCTACCTTGCAGTCTCCAACGATAGCCGGCCTGAACTCAACGATCGCCGCGCTCTAACTCACCTGGATCTGCACATAAAGTGCATGGTGTAGCACGAGTACAACTACCTCACCAAGTAACAGAAATAACTAAGGAACTGAGCAGTAGTGACGAGCTAAGTAAAACAGTCCAATTATTCATTTTCACAATTTAAAAATAAACAGAAATAAACAAGTAAATTCCATAACTCAGTAAATGCCACAAGGAAGCTTAACAGATAAATGCAGTAACAACACAAATAAATACAACCTCACAGTAATGTCACTCCATCACTCATCACTCGCACTCAGCACTCAACACTCAGAACACTCAACACTCTGCGCTCACTGGGGGTGTGTACAGACTCCGGAGGGGCTCCCAAAGCCCAAGCGCTAAGCACGGACAACTCACATGCCATTATATCAATACCTGGACCCGCACGGTCAACTCACGTGCTACGTGGACAACTCACGCGCTATGGTATCAATACCTGAACCCGCACGCTCAACTCACGTGCTACGCGGACAACTCACGCGCTATAGTATTAATATCCTCACAACCAGGCCCTCGGCCTCACTCAATCATGTACCTCACTAGCCTCATTATCATCAACAATAAGGGAACACAGTCCACATCAAGTATCACAGCATATTAGCAAATAATAGAGACTGAGCTAAACATATAATATAATTTCTATGTCTGAGTACAAATAATGTGAGCATGAATAAAGCCTAAGCATGATCTCTAATATGAAGGCAAACACGTTCAACAACAAATAAGCACATAACCATAGATAATAGCCATTAGGCCTCACAGCCTCACGGGATGGACCAAGTCTTAATCCCTCGAGGTGCACACCCACACGCTCGTCCCCTAGCGTGGTACCACTTCCAAACAATTATGTGATGTCAAATCTTTGGGTTTATGCCTTCAAAGCCAGAGTTAAAACTGTTATTTACCTTAACAGCGTAAAATCCTACTCCGGGATGCCCTCGTCTCTGGACTCGGTCTCCAAAAGCTCCAAATCTAACCAAAATCAGATTAATACCATTAACATAGGCAAACAAATCGAATTCCACAATAAATACTACAAAATATGCTAAAAATTCGAAACCTGCCAAAACCCGACCCCCGGTCCCACATCTCGAAATCGGTCAAAATGGAAGAATAATAAACCTCGTCCTCTTCCGAGTCTATCCATATAAAATTCATCAAAATCTGATATCGTTTGGTCCTTCAAATCCTTAAATTACTTCTCCAAAAATTCCAAGCCCTAACCCCTCATTTTCACTAATTATAATGATTAAACAACGGAGAATCACCAGATATAGAAGTATTAGGGCTCAAGTAACTTACCTCAACGAAACCCCCTTGATTCCCTCTTCAAAGCTCTCCCAAAAGCTCCAAAACTGAATAGAAATGGTGAATAATACACCAAAATTCGCGAAGTGTGCAATATGTACCCTCTGCCCGGGCTTCTCGCACCTGCGGCCATTTTCTCGCACCCGCGCGATCACACCTGTGCAACTCACTTATGCACCTAGACTCCGCATCTTCGGCAAATCCATCGCGCCTACGAAGGTGCACCTGCGCGTTTCCTCCGCTTCTGCGAAGCCTGCCCAGCATTTCCCTTTTCCGCATCTGCACCTCAGGTTTCGCACTTGCGGGCTCGCAGATGCGACCTCCAACTCGCACCTGCGCATCTTTCCTAGCCCCGCATTGCCCGTACCTGCGCACTCCCCACGCGCACTCGCGGCCTCGCACCTGTGACTCTTCCTTCCGCAGGTGCGTAAATAACAGAAGCAGCATCTTCAACTGCATTTTCCAACTTCGACAAATCCGTTAATCTCCCGGAATCACCCCGAGGGCTTCGGGACCTCAACCAAAAATACCAACAAGTCATATATCAACACACTTATACACCAACTTAGTCGAACCTTCGAATCACTCAAAACAACATCAAATCATCAAATTACCCTCGGATTCAAGTCTAAGAACTTCTAAATTTCTAAATTCGGCAACCGATACCGAAACTAACCAAACCACGTCCGAATGACCTCAAATTATTCACACACATTACAAATGACACTACGAACCTACTCCAACTTCCGGAATTACATTTCGACCCTGATATCAAATTTTTTCACTGCCGACCGAAATCGCTAAATTTTCAATTTCGCCAATTCAAGCCTAATTCTACCACGGACCTCCAAATCATATTCCGGATGCACTCCTAAGTCCAAAATTACCTAACGGAGCTAACAGAACTATCAAAATGTAAATTCGAGATCGTTTACATATAGGTCAACCTCCGGTTGACTTTTTCAACTTAAGTTTCTACTTAAGAGACTAAATATCTCAATTCACTCTAAAACCACTCAGGTCCCGAACCAACTAATCCGATATAACATAATATAGCTGAATAACATAAAAAAAGTAGAAATAGGAAAAATGGGGCTATAACGCTCGAAACAACTAGCCGGGTCGTTACATCCTCCCCCTCTTGAATAAACGTTCGTCCTCGAACGAGTCTAATAGGAGAACATACCTGAAATCACAGCATCTGAATCAATAGAGTCTGGCCTGGATGGGAGTGCATATAAACGGGCCTGACCACCCCCTGATATGCCTCCCCCTCTCGGGCGACCCATAGCTGACTGGGCTCCGCCCCTACCTGGCTGAACTCCACCCCTAGCTGGCTGGGCGGGTGGTAGAGGAACTGGTATTGGTGTTGTTAGCCGAGTACTCCGCTGTGGAATCCCACCCAATAGCCTAGGGCAATATCTCGCAATGTGACCAAAATCCCCGCACTCGAAACAAC
>AWOL01S0024535.1:48878-110243 GCA_000715115.1 Nicotiana otophora | reverse complement strand
TCTGATTTTCTTTATTATCAGTTATTCATATCTAAAATAATATCTTAACAATCAAAGATCTAAACATCTTAATCCTAAAAAAGAACAAACGGGCCTAAGTGATTCGAAAATATCTGTATTTACTCTAGCTGGACTTTTCTTATTACCTGTATGCTGAAGATGCAATACCTAGTAGATAAGTAGACACAAAACTAACTACATATCTTAGTTCTTGTTAAGTTGTTTTCCTAATGGAAGACATTATTTGTTGCCAACAAGAAGAGACAGACTGTGATAGAACAGAAGAATAGGATGAAATACAAAAGCCGGAAAATAAATTCGAATTTTGAACTGACAAAAAAGTGTTTGAAAGAGAAATGAATAAAATTTGGGTCCAATTATTTCTGAAAAATGAAGAGTGGTTTGTACCAAAAAAACACTACCTTATCGGGTTAGTCTTAAAGTTGTGGTCATTTTCCTTTGAGAAAAAAGTCAGTAGGGGCAAAAAGAAGTTTATTTTGAACATGTGGGACTACAAAAGTAGAATTGTCTAAGCATTGTCAACTCTAAAAAGAAGCTTAGCAAGTACATGAATTTTCATGGAAGTGAGAATTCCTATTCTCAGAAAACAAAAGTTCCAAAAGTCATTTGCTTCTTCTTTCAGCTTATCAACAACTATATCATACATAAGGGGCTAGTAAGTCATTTTGTTTATTCTCTTCGTTTCTATTTTTCTAATGAACTAGCAATACTGTATGAATTAAAGGAAGGACAAAGAGAAAGTGTTAAAAAAAAGATAGTAGAATGAATGGGCACAATCTTTAAAATTAACACACTCTATTAAACTTTCACGCAGGTCTCCGTGTTTTGTACTTTTGTTCTTTATTTTTCTCATTTGTTGACCTTAAGTCTTTATGATGGTAACTTTGAATTTCTAACGAAAATGAAAAAGGAATAGAAAAATAACTCCGTAATAACAGAACACAAGGACCTTGATTTTGAGAAGAGTAAATTTAACATTTTATGTTAATTGTGGGATCAAAATGAGAAGACTAAATGACCTTCTTAGTATGAGGTAATTGAAGTCCTCAGAAGTATTTGAAAATCAACAATAACATATGAATTCTTACCGTCTCTTTATTTTAGCTCATCTTGGACTCATATTTTAAAATAAAATTAAGCATTTGAAAACCACTAGACACTAATTAGACAACAGAATACTTAAAGCATAATACCATATGTGTGCGCTCGCACATGTGTGTGCCAAATATTTTTTATACTCCCTCCGTTCAAATTTGCGTGAGTCTATTTGACTGAGCTATATTTGTGAAACATAAACCAACCATGTGGACCAATATTACACAGACAAGGTGTTATGCATTGGAGTTGAATCGATAAAGAAGAGTGATGTGCGTAGAAGATATGAACAACACATACATGATCGCTTATGAAGATACCGTACTTGTTAGTCTCAAACTTGAATAGAAGAAAATAGGTACGGCGCTAATAATCAAGATCATTGAAGCCACGGATATGGAAAGGTCATTAATAATTACAAATATAGAAAGAATCAATCAAATTTCTGATTATACGCGATTTACTATTATTGCCACAATTGTAACAAATCACTCACGTAACGAAAAATTAATGCAAAAATTATTGGTAACATGAAGGAGTTAAACAAGGCAAATCATTACGAATTATAATATTACTTTAACCCTCTTTCCATAACTTGTTTCCCATTTAGAAATCTGCTAAGTTGTAATATCAATTATCAATATTTTAACTATTCTTTATTATCTTTATTATTGAAAGAATTGCTCTTTCCAACTATGAAGAAGGCGGCCATCATTAACATTTCGGTTACCTTATTCTCAAATTTGATTCTTTATTTTTTATTATTGTCACGATAAAAAATCCACCCCGTCGTAATGGCTCCTAACACATCAGTTAGGCAAGGCGAAACATAACAAAGATACAGAACAACAGAACTTATAGAGATAACATAAGTCTGAAATATCAATACAACTAAATACCGTTAATACAAGATAAATCCCCCAGAAGCTGGTAAATACAGAATCATGAGCTCTACAACGGAATACAAGTCTGAACCAAATAATAATACTGTCTCAATTGAAACAATAATACATAATAAAAGACAAGTCAAAACTACGGCCAAGAATGCAGCTCTACCTCACCTCTCGAAGATCAATCCAACAAGCAAATCTATTGCTGATAACTGGTCCCACACTTGGATCTACACAATTAAGTGCAGAGTGTAGTATGAGTACAACCTACCCAATGTACTCAATAAGTATCGTAACTAACCCAGGCGAGGTAAAAAAGCAAAATTATAAATGATACCTGGTATATCCTGTACAGATTCATGAAATCTAGCAAGTACAAGGCAGTAATGTGATCATGTATAAGGTACTGAAAGGAATATCCTGTGTGTATGTACAATTACTCAAATTCTCTGTTCAGTCTCTAGTACAATATATAAGATGGTATGAAGATAAATCAGGTAATAAACCATGAAAATTGCAAGTAAAGAAGAAATACAATTCCAAGCAACACTGGCCAGACTTTCCTCAACCTTTCCATCTCCGTACCAAACCACTCATAAGTTTTTCTCAATAATCGTGTATACACCATCAATAGAGAAACATGAGAGGGTGACCTTAGGGGGATGGATTCATATCCACACGCTGCACGGACAACTCACGTGCTAATAGAATCAACCGCACATACAACTCACTTGCTAATAATATCAATAACTAGATTTGCACGGACAACTCACGTGCTAACAGGATCAACCGCACGAACAACTCACGTGCTGCACGAATAACTCACATGCTAATAATCACAATCCACTCGGTATGGTCACATGCTACCAGTTCAGCTCATAACACAGAGAAAGCAAATATGCGGGAATACGTGTACATGATCAATGATTATCAAGTTTCATATTCCAGGACTAGTATAAATAATATGCTATAGTGTAGGCATGTGCAATATCTACTATCACAGCTAGAGCAGGCAATTTCCACTAAGAAATAGCAGTTTATCAGGTTCGACTGGAAGAAATAACTCAACGAATTCTGAAACATGGTGCAAATAGCTCATAGAGGGGTACAAATAGGAGAAACATCTCAACTTGAAGCTTAGCAATCATTTGAAGGCATGCCATAGCCTAAGCACTACTCGAGCATGGAAATAGTACCCCAGTACATGCATATGGGCTCAACCTCACACATATGTGCCACCCATAGCACGTAGCTATCACAAATAATTCCGGCAACTAATGCCTCAACCAAGTTTAGATAAGATACTTATCCCAAGCAAGACAAATCACTCCTCTAATAAGCCCTTCCCAAGTGTACCGACCTCCGGACGATCCAAATCTAACCAAACTAACTAAATATAATCAATAAAAGTCATAGAAATTGATTCCAAACGATAAAGCTAAGATCTTTAACCAAAATTAAAAAGTCAACCAAAAATGTTAACCTCAGGGCCGCATCTTGACCCGAAAAAAATCATAAATTTCGGACACTCATTCGATTACGAGTCCAACCGTACCAAAATCATCCAATTCTGACCTCAAATCGATCTTCAAACTCCATTTTTCATTTTTGAAAAGTTTTCACAAAATCCCCCATTTCTTCACTTTAATTCTCTAATTAAATAATAAAAATAATGATGAAATCATGAAATAATTATAAATCCAAGTCAAAAACACTTACCTCGATCCAAATCTTGAAATTCCCTCCAAAATCGCCCAAAACCAAGCTCTACAACTCAAAATATGAAATAATAACTCTAACCCTCGATTTGGGTTTTCAATATACTGCCCAGGTGTTTACCCTTCGCGAACTCGGAAAGACGCCTCGCATTCGCAAAGTACAACTTCGCCTTCAGTCAAAATTCCCCTTCGCGAACGCGCCGTCCCAGTCGCGAACACTATGACCAACTAGACCACGCCTACGCGAACGCGAGACCTCCCTCCCGAACGCGAATGCTTAAGCCCCAGTGCCCTTCAGCCGACCTCCCTTCTACGTGAATGCGATCACCCTCTCATGTTCGCGAAGGGAACTGACCTCTAAAGCTTCGCGAACGCGCTCCCTTCCTCGCGAACGCAAAGAAGCATGCACTAGACATTATATTAGCTATCCAAACATGAAGAGATTGGTCTGAAACTCGTCCGTAACACACCCGAGGCCCCCGAGACTGCAGCCAATCATACCAACAAGTCCTAAAACCAAATACAAATCCGCTCGAAGCCTTAAATAATATCAAACAACACCAAAACTATGAATCGCACATCGATTCAAGCCTATTGAACTATTGAATTTCCAACTTCTAGTACTAATGTCGAATCATATCAAACCAACTCCGAATGACCTCAAATTTTGCACACAAGTCATAAATGACAAAATAGACTTATTCCAACTTTCGGAAACTAAATTCGACCCCGATATCTACAAAGTCAACTCTCGGTCAAATCTCTCAATCTTACAAGCCTTTAACTTTCCAACTTTCGCCAATTCAAGCCAAAATGACCTACGGACCTCCTAATCAATATTTCGATATATTTCTAAGTCCAAAATTACCATACGAACCGATCGGAACCATCAAAACTCCTTTCTGAAGTGCACAATCAAAATCTGGTAAACTCTTTCAACTTAAGCTTGCAACCTTGGGACTAAGTGTCCCAATTCACTCCAAAACTTGCCCGGAACCAATCCAACCACCCCGGCAAGTCACATAACAACAAAAGAAAATAGAATGAGCGATAACTAGGGCTAAAATACACAAAATAACTGGCCGGATCGTTACAATTATTTCTTTTTATATTAATTATATTTAAAAAAGTGAAGTAAATTGGTTGTTAGAAACCCGAATTATTCTATTTATTTGTTTTTGACTAAAAGTTATTTGTTGATTAAACAAATTGGTTCCGTTAGAGGACAATCTAATAATCATTTTACTTTCCAATCCAACCACTCCGGCAATTCACCACGCATTCTCCATAGTGCATGAGACAACTCACCAGTTAGATATTCTAATCATAACACTGAGTAGTGAAATGAAGAGGAATATTTTACAAGATGACTTGAAGAAATTAATTTCTCAGCAGATCGGTGAAGCTTTACATGCCTTGACATGTGGTGTGCCAAGAGTAGTTCAGGATCTACCACCAATTAACACAATAATAGAAAACCCCGATCCAAGGCTTGAAATCTCCGGAAACAAGGAAATTCCAGTTAGTTCTAGAGCTGGAAGTTCAGGTACGACAAATAATTCTGATTTACAAAGTCTAATTCTAACATTTAAGAAACAACTCAAGAAACAATATGGATGGATAGAACAGATACCGGGAGTACCACCGATAATCAAAGGTGGGGATATGAACAAATATTCACAACAGCCATGAAAACCAAGCGCAACACCATTACCGATACAAAAATTTTGAAAATGCTAGATATTCCTAAGTATGATGGAATTTTTGATCCATGAGATTATGTGATAGCGTTTTCCATAGTAGTCAAAGGAAATGATTTGACTAATCTTGAAATCAAATCAGTGTTGGTGAAGAAATTTGGTGAAACCCTTACAAAAAGTGCACTAATATGGTTTTTTTTTACCTGAGAATTCAATTGACTCATTTGATGAGCTTGCTGATTTATTTATTAAAGTACATTCAAGAGCTCAAAAGTTAGAAAATAGAATAGAAGATATATTCAAAGTAAAACAAGGAAGTACAAAATTACTTAGATAATATGTGGATCGCTTCCAAAGAGAAAGGATGTTGTTACCTCGTGCACCTGATAATTAGGCAGTGTAATGACTTGGCCCATCATTTTGCATATTTTAGCCCTATTCCCCTATTTGATGCTTTATGTATGTGTATTTGTTTGTTATGGAACTTGTGGGGATGATTGGTTTGATTTCGGGGAGGTTTTAGAGTGAATTGGAACACATAGTTCCATGGTTAAAGGCTTATGTTGTAAGAGTTAATCAAGGTTTGAGTTTTTTTATAAACGACCCCTAAATGGTATTTTGATGGTTCTAATAGGTTTATTTGATTATTTTGTACTTCGGCGTATGTCCAAATTTGGATTTGGAGGTTTTTAGGATGATTTGGCACTATTTGGCAAAAGTTGAAAAGTTGAAAGTTTGGAAGGTACATAAGTTTGACCGGGTTGACTTTGGTGATATCTATTTTGGATTTTGGTTCTAGGAGTTGGAATAGATTATTTTTGTTATTTGGAACTTGTGTGAAAAATTTGAGGTCATTCCGATTAGATTAGACATGGTTCGATATGAGTTTTGGAAAGTTGGAGGTCGATTAGTTCCTTAAGCTTGAATCGAGTTTCAATTTGTTAGTTCAATATTATTTTATATGATGTGATGCCTCGAGTAGGGCCGTGCTGTATTTTGGGATTGTTGGTATGTTTTAGTGGGGTTACGAGGGGCTAGGGTGGGTTTTGGGTCACCCAGAAGGTGGTTTAGCATGGCTAGTTGGTGGCAGGTCTGGTGCAATCGCACCTGCGAAGAAGAGGTGTGCAGGTGCGAAGTTGCACCTACTAGAATTGGGACGCAGAAGCGAAGTATGGCTGGAAGAGGCAGAGTCCACAAATGTAGAAGTGATTGTGTAGAAGCGATGTCGCTTCTCCGATGCATTGTGCACAGAAGTGCTTCCGCAAAACCAGATGTTGGAGCTGTAATAACCCGACTGATTATTTTATGTATTTTAGCCCTGATTCCGTATTTATTGCCTTTTCTATGTTCACTTAATATTTTATGACTTGCAGGGCTGGTTGGTTTAGTTTCCAGAAAGTTTCGGAGGGAGTTGGAATACATGATTTCATTCTTGGAAACTTAAGTTACAAGAGTTCACCGAGGTTTGACTTATGTGTAGACGATCACAGATTGGCATTTTGACGATTCAAATAGGTGTGTATGGTAATTTTGTACTTAGGCGTATGTCCGAATTATGATTCAGAGATTCCTAGATTGATTTGGTTCTATTTGGCGAATGTTGGAAGGTTCATAAGTTTGACTGGGAGTTGACTTTGATGATACCCGATTTGGATTGTGGCTCCGGGAGTTAGAATAGGTATGTTGTGTCGTTTGGGACTAGCATGCAAAATTTGAGGACATTTCGAGTTGTTTAGGAATGTTCGGCGTATGTATTAAATTTTAAAATTTGGATTAGTTCATTATGTTTGAATCGAGGTATGATTCGTAATTTTGATGTGATTTTGTGTGATTTGAGGTATCGGGTTGGTTTGTGTTGTGTTTCAAGACTTGTTGGTGTGATTGGATGGGATTCCGGGGCTCTGGGTGTGTTTTGGATGGATTTCAGATAATGTTGGATTGAGTTGGCATTGCTGTAGTTTGCTGAGTTCTAGTGTTTTCGCATCTGCGGAAATTTGGTCGCAAATGTGAAGCCACAGATGCGGTCTTGGTTGCAGATATGCGGGATTTGGCCTAGCAGGGGGGAAGTTCGCAAATGCGGATATTTTCTGCAGAAGCGGATGCGCAGATGCGTTTGGCCGAGGGAATAAGTGATTCCCGCATCTGCGATGGGTTTTCCGTAGATGCATTGCAGCAGAAGCGGAATTTGGGTCCGCAAATGCAAAATTGCTGGGTAGAACATATTTATTTCGAATGCTTGGTTATTTTATCATATTTTGAGATTGGGAGCTCGAATTTGGGCAATTTTGGAAGCGATTTTCACGACTTTCTTTGTGGTAAGTATGTTTGACTCAGATTTGGTTATTATTCTTGGTTCCATCCTTGATTTTTGCTTTTGGTTACTGTTTCTATGTGAGAAAAATGGGGATTTTAGTAAAAACTTATCTAGATTTGAACCCCGATTTAGGATCGGATTTGGATGAAACTTATATGGTTGGACTCGTATTCGAATGGGTGTTAGGAATTTGTGACTTTTGTCGGGTTTCGGGAGGCGAGCTCTTATTGACTTTTTGGTTAATTTTTTATTTTTTGTTAAAGATTGGAGCTTTATTAATTAGAATCGATTTCTATAGTCGTGTTTGATATTATTGAGCCATTGTTTGCTAGAATTAACCTTTTCGGAGGCCGATTTGAGAGGAAAGGGCTTTTTAGAGTACTCATTTGGCTTCTTTGAGGTAAGTAGCTTGCCTAAACTTGTGGGGGAGAATACCCCTTAGGATTTAGCCTTAATTATTTATTTGTGTTATGTGATAAGCGACGTGTAAATGAGGTGACGAGCATGTACATATGGTGGTGCTATGTGTGATTTATGACCGGATTTTTACCCTGTTTTGATTGGGAGATCTCTGTGCTACGTGTATTCACTTTGGATGATTACTTGAGTTTAGTTTTCCATGCTAGAAATCATGTATTAGGATTTTACTTCTTAAATTGGCCAAGTTGCGCGTTTGTGAGATTGTTGCTAAATTGAGTTAACTAAATTTATGCTTATATATCGAACACCCATCCACATTTCTTTATTGATATGTCTTTTTGCACTGCACTGGAAGATTGTGAGTTTATGTCTTGATGACAATTGTTGGCGTGTTATGTTATTATGATTGTGGCACATATGGACGTGTTGGGCGGATTGTTTGGGTGTTGGGATGAGGTCTTTGTCGTACTATTAATATCATTGATATTGCACATGTGGCGAGACAAGGCGGGCTATATTGGTTTTGTACATGTGTGCGAGACAAGGTGGGATTAATTGTTAATGCGGGTGCGGCGAGACAAAGTGGATATTTGCTTTATTTTAGCACACATGGTGAGAGGATGATATTGTGATGTTGTAAGTGATGGTATCAGAAGTTATTCTTGATAAGATTGTGTGATGTTTTGGATGTCATTTTTGATATTATTGTTGTGATGAGATGAGAGTAATATGTTAATCATGTACTCGTTGTCACTGAAACTTTGTGCTGTATTTTCATAAATTGTGGAAGTTCGTTCATCATATGCTATTTCACATGCCTTCTCTTCTATTTGATGATTTGATGATATTATTTTTCTACTTCATATTATATTGCCATTTATTGATTTATCGAGCAGGTTATTTGACTAGTGAGTATCATATGATTTGAACCTCGTCACTACTACACCAGGGTTAGTTTTGATACTTACTGGGTACTGATTGTGGTGTTCTCATACTATGCTTCTGCACATCCTTTTGTGCATATCCATATGTGGGTCCTAGTGGAGTTTCTGACTGAGCTTTGAGTTCACACAGAGACTCAGGGTGAGCTGCACTTCATGGATCTATTTGGTAGTTCTCGAGTCCCTATTCTATTATTTTTTCTATCTATTTGTATTTCAAATAGTTGGTTATGTATTCACGCATATTCTCTGATCGTAGTAACTCATGTACTTATACCTCCTAGTCTTGGGGGTTGTGCGATGTTGGTCATGTTTTGGCCGTGTTATGACTTTATCAGATTTTGTTAATGTTTTGGATTATTAATGTTTTTATTTATGCAATTTTAATATGATTTTAAGAAAATGAACTTCATTTTTGTGGAATGCGAGTTGGCTTGTATATTGTTATAAGATGATGTCGTATGGTTTAGAGAACGCTAGAGCTACTTATATGAGGGCCATGACTACCCTCTTCCAGGACATAATTCACAGGGAAATCGAGGTTTATGTGGATGCTGTCATCATCAAATCTAAGAAGAGCTCAGATCACATAGCAGATTAGGGAAAGTTGTTTGACCGCCTACGGAAGTACAATTTGAAGTTGAACCCCACAAAATTTTCCTACGGGGTCCCTGCGGAGAAATTACTAGGTTTAGTCTTTAGTCGTCGAGGTATGGAGTTAGATCCATCAAAGATCAAAGACATTCAAGATTTGCCGCTACCTAAGAACAAGAAAGATGTGATGAGTTTCTTGGGCCGGCTCAATTACATCAGTCGTTTAATAGCCTAGTCGACCGTAATATGTGAACCGATCTTCAAGATGTTGAGAAAAGATTATACGACAAGTTGGACCGAGGAATGTCAAAAAGCCTTCGACATAATCAAGGAGTATCTATCTAAACCTCATATGGTAGTCCCACCATAGCCCGAGAGACCTCTGCTACTGTATTTCTCCATGTTGGACGGAGCATTCAGATACTCTTGGGACAACACGACGAGACTGGAAGGGAAGAGCAAGCCATATACTATATGAGTAAAAAGTTCACACCCTATGAAGATCGGTATTCTTTATTGGAGTGTACTTGTTGTGTTTGACATGGATAGCCCAAAATCTAAGACACTATTTATGTGCATATATTACATACCTCATATCAAGAATGGACCCCTTAAGCTATATGTTTCAGAAACCTATGCCCACAGGCAAGCTGGCAAAGTGGAAAATACTGCTGAGTAAGCTCGACATCATCTATATGACTCAAAAGGAAGTAAAGGGGAAGGTCTTGGCCAATCATCTGGTAGAGAATCCTGTGGATGGAGAATATGAACCATTGAAGACGTATTTTCATGACCAAGAGGTATCTTCAATAGGGGAAGATATTGCAGATGCTTATGAAGGTGGAGATTGTTTTTTGACAGAGCCGTAAATTTCAAAGGAGTGGGCATCAGAGTTGTCCTGGTATCGAAAATGGGCCAACACTATCTCGTATCCGCCAAGCTCAGGTTCCCGTGCACTAACAATATGGCAGAATATGAAGCTTGCATCTTGGGACTCACGCTAGCTATTGACATGAACATTTAGGAACTATTGGTGATCGGGGATTTAGACCTGTTGATACATCAGGTACTCGGAGAATGGGCCACAAGAATACCAATATACTACCATACATGCATTCTGCAAGGATTGATCAAGAGATTGGCAAAGATAGAATTTAAGCATGTTCCCCAGAATTAGAATGAGTTCACAGACGCATTGGCCACATTGTCTTGCATGATACAACATCCAGATAAGAATTATATTGACACTATCCCGATAGAGATCCCCTACCAGCTTGCCTATTATGCCCATGTTGAAGAAGAATTTGATGGGAAACCGTGGTTTCACGACATCAGGGAGTACCTAGAAAGGGGAGAATACCAGAAAGTGCTACACATACTCAGAAGCGCACATTACGAAGACTAGCTAATCATTTCTTTTGGAGTGGAGGAATTATATAGAAGAACTCCTGATCTTGGGTTGTTAAGGTGTGTGGATGCCAAAGAAGCATCCACACTACCCGTAGAAATACATGCGGAACGTGCAGACCTCAGATGAATGGGTTCGTTATAGCTAAGAAGATATTGAGGGGGGATACTTTTGAATGACTATGGAGACTGACTGCATCAAGTACATATAGAAGTGCCACCAGTGTCAGGTACATGCTGATATGATACGGGTTCCACCCAATGAACTCAATGTGACGAGTTCACCTTGGCCTTTTGCCTCTTTGGGCATGTATGTCATTTTTCCAATCGAGCCCTCCACATCCAACGGACAAGGATTTATCCTCATAGCCATTGATTACTTCACCAAATGGGTAAAATCCACCTCCTATGAAGTCGTGACAAAGAATGTCGTAGCAGATTTTGTCCGAGATCGTATTATCCGTCGGTTTAGAGTTCCCAAGTAAATTATCACTGACAATGCCGCCAACCTAAATAGTGATCTTATTCAGGCTATGTGCGGGACATTCAAGTTTAAGCACTGCAATTCTACCGCATACATGCCTCAGATGAATGGAGTTATAGAAGCCTCCAACAAGAATATTGATAAGATACCGAGGAAGATGATAGACGACTACAAGCATTGGCATGAGAAGCTACCATTTGCTTTGCTTGGATACAACATCACGGTTCGAACATTAACTGGGGCAACCCCTTATCTACTAGTTTATGGTACCGAGGTTTTTATACCCGCTGAGGTAAAAATCCCTTCATTACGGCTCATACAAGAAGCCGAGCTAAGTGACGTGGAATGGGTGCATAATTGATATGATCAGTTGGATCTCATTGACGGGAAAAACATGAATGCCATGTGTCACGTTTAACATTACCATAATAGAATGGAAAAGGATTTCAACAAGAAGGTAAGACCGAGACAGTTCACACTGGGGTAACTAGTTTTGAAGCGAATCTTCCCACATCAGGATGAGGCAAAGGCTAAATTCTCACTAAATAGACAGGGTCCTTACATGGTTCATCGAGTGCTGACAGGAGGAGCACTCATACTAGCAGAAATAGATGGAGAGATATGGCCAAAGTCTATTAATTCAAATGTCGTCAAAAGATATTATGTCTAAGATTGTATTCGCACTTTCTTTTTGATGTAATATGAATTACGATTGACCTGATTTCTATTTAAGAGGGGATACATAGGCAGCCTTGTGGGTTTGGTCATATTATAATAAAATTTCCATTTCCCTACATGATCAAGGATTGGGGCAAACTTTGAATTTCATCCGATACAATATTGTCGCACCAAGAGTCGCCAGAAGAGTATTATCAGGAAATATATCAGAGCTGGTCCGTCAGAACTAGGGTAGAATTCGAATTTAGAGGGAGTCCTCACAATTCTATACAGAATAAGGATGTTGCAATGTCTCAAATCTTATTCATGATTCGACAGGAAACTATCTATTTTTATGCATTATCACGCATTTTAAATAACTACATTCTCTCTATTTTGGTAAGTACAAATGATATATCTTTTCAAACTCAAATTTTTGTAAAAGCCAAATATTACCTAAGCTAGCTCAAAGCATAGAAGTATCAAGATCAGAAAGCAAAGCCAAAAGCAAGGACATAACGTGGATTCAAACGAATCAACCTCCCCCCCGGAACTCACCATTTTTCTTTGAATGCATGAATAATAGGTGCAACACTATTAGGGATATCCGCAAAGGATATACGACGATATCACTGTCTTCACATGGATAGATGCTACCAAGACTAAATGTTCCAAGAATTACTTTTCTTTCTTGAATTTGCACGAGGCTATGCTCTGCCTCCATTATTACATGAGGCTCAGTTCTTCCTCCACACTTGCACAGGGTTAAACACTGCCCTCACCATCTGCATCGGGTCAAGCAAGACCCTTCTACTTGCATGAGGCTATGCACTGCCTCCACATCTGCATAGGGCTAAGTGTTTCCCCGACTATTTTCATAGGGCCGAGCACCCCGCTCCTACTTGAATGAGGCTATGTACTGCCTCCATACCCGCATAAGGCCAAACATTGCCCTCACTATTTGCATAGGGCCAAGCACCGCCATTCTACTTGCATGAGGATAAGTACTACCTCCGCATCTGCATAGGGCTAAGCGTTGCCCTAGCTATTTGCATAGGGCCGAGCACCACCCTCCTACTTGTTTGAGGCTACGTAATGCCTCCACACCTGCATAGGGCTAAGCGTTGCCCTGGTTATTGCATCAGTCCAAGCATGGCCCTCATACTCACATAAGGATAAGCACTGCCTTCCTCCATTTGCATGAGGCTAAAGCTTTGCCCCTATTCTTGAATAAAGCTAAGCCTTGCCTTTGTTATCTACATATAGCTAAGCATTGCCTATCTTCCTTGACGAACAATCAAATGTTGCTACATCCTTATATTTCATGGGTTGAAAGATCGCCACATTATCCGAAGGTGTCATAGTACGAAGGCATCATATTCATAGCCTAGTGATGACATTCCACGGGCTAAGGATCTCAAAGATGAACATCATTATTTAAAGGTGTCATAACCCGAAGGCACCATCCTCATGGCCCAAGGACACCATTTCATGGCATGCGAATCCCTTATAGACAACTTTCACAGTACGGAAGGAATTTGCATCATGTTTAAATTTCCGTACTCACAACTATGATATTATAAATGTTATGTATGTATGTATTTATATATTTTCTGCATTGGTTGTGTTTTGAGCTTTGCATGTAACACGGAAGGTAACTGTTCTTAAAAAAGAAGCAATTCTCGCTCTGGTTTCTATTCAACATTCACATTCCTTTGTTATCTCCAAATAATCGCTAACCGATTATCAAGCATTTTCCTTTTCGTAACCGTTCCACAATCATTTCACCTCACGTATCCATAACGATCAATTCTATATTTTTTTCACCCCATACATTCCATCAGTGACATAAATCGTTCACGACACTGCTCTGCTCAAAGGAAATCATTCTTCAAAGCATACATGCTTCCAATAATAATTCCATAGGCCTCGTTCACCTTTGGATCCAGAACTACACTCAACATGATTCTCGTAAAACTAGGAATATATAGGTAGCTCAAGGACCAGGGTTCGGCCCCCATATTTTAAAATATCGCATTCGCACAAAATTGATCATCATCTTGATTTCCATACCCGATAATTCTTTCATCATTCCTGGGTAAAGAGGGAAAGTTGTTGATGCTTAATTTTGCCATCATGATTCTGATTTAGCCTTTGTGGGTTGGTATATTTTATAATGAACTTTTATATATTTTTAAGTATTATTTATAGGATATTTTCCTGCATTATTACTCCATGACTTTTTTAAAACATCAATTTATTATCTTATTATTACTTCATAAGATTTTTTTTAAATCACTATTATAGAATTTTTATATAAATAATTTTTAATTACTTCTAAATATGTTTAATTGATTCTAGCATTTTGCAACCAATAAATAATTTACTTATTATTTTCTTAAAATCATTTATGAGTGAATAGTTGGCCAAACTACTTATTTATATTTTTATAGTACTTTATGAATATTGCATGCCATTTTATATTATTTCTTTGTAATTGTATTATAATTGTTATATCATTTATGCATTATTTGAAATAATAGCCTATATTTTCACAATAATTATGTTTATTATACTATTTAGGTCAAAATAGTTTTTTTATATTTTTATAATCACAATGTACTATTTTAAAGTGATTAATTTCATAAATGATATTTTTTTTATATTTGTTAGCTATTTTTTATTTATTTATTTAATTTTGTATATTTCAAAGTCCAGCCAAAATTAGGCTAACATTCAGACCAAAAGGCCCAAAACATCTAAGCCCAATACTCTCATACCCGATCTAACAACCAGCCCCGCTCCACCTTAATCTCAGGCTGTTGATCTCAATTAATCAACGCCTCATAATAATTTCCTATTTCTCCTTATATTTCCTCAGCCCCGAAACCCTAACCCATTCACACCCCACAGCCACCCTCAAACGCTTCCCTTCGTCTCTCAAATCTAAACCCTAGCAGCCGGAACCTTCTCGCCCTTCCCCTTTCATTCCCCCACGAATAAAAGATTTTTCTTACCTTTTCTGGGTACTTACCATTCTAATATGGTAATATTGGGTACTGTATCGTCTATGGAAAATGTACATCAAGGGAGAGGGCATATCTTTCCATTCGGTCACATCTCTATCAATTCCTGTTTTATTAGAGCTTGCACCACTCTATGGCCTAATCCGACTTAAAATCGGTTTGCATATGATCTTCTCCCTTAGTCCGCATGATTTGTCTTCTTTTCTTCTTTGTTTACCTGTTATTAACACTAAATAACCCCCTACCCTTTTTTCTTAGAGGCAGACTTTTAGTCACTCCTCTCTCACTTACAATTGTTGATTCTGTTTACTCAATTATTCTTTGATTTCATTACTTGTTTGGTTGGTTTGTAGCCGGCTGAAATTCAAGGCCACCGGACATTGATTCTTAAACCTTTTCGGGTATAAGCACTGCTTGGGATCCCTAGAGGTCCTCATGAACTCCGACTTACCGGGATTCAAGGTTCTGGGAACATAATTTGGGCCTTTTTTCAATCTCTACCACCTGTTCTTGTTACTATCTTGACTAGTTAGCCTCTTTAGCCTCTATTTTAGTCTTGATTGTTTAATTATGGGTTTTCCAATCATGTTATTGTCTTAATCTTTCTTAGTCAAAGCATGATTATAGGAAATATTTGCTACTGTCTCACTTCATGTAGACCAATTGCTGATATTTCTGTTAAAATCATGACTATGCCCAATGTTTGTTTTGTGCAATTAGACTTAGCTAATCGACTTATATGGAAATACTAGTCGAATTTGGTGTTTAGTTTGACACTCTTAGGTGAATGTTCTACTATAGTTTGTTAGTTTGATACTGGACTTAGGGGTGATTGAAATTGGCTAGAACTGATTGAGTATGGATTGTAGATAGGTCTCGCCTGTGTCCTTCTACCATGTTATGTTAGACCTTTAAATTTGCTAAAATTTTGCTCCTATTGTTCTTAACCATTAGTAAGGTTTGAAATTGGAAGGCCCTCATTTACGTGTGATCATGTTTAGTTCAGTGGTATCTGTAGACCTGTTTCTTTATAATGATGAACCTGCCTGCAGAATCCCTTATCTTGATTTGGTTTCAAGAATAAAATAGATTATCAAGTGTGTTCATGTCCTGTTTATATGCCCTTTCTCACCTCTTAGACATTATAGCCTAAAGTATCATTTAGGAACCCCTTTGTGACTAGTTTGAAAATGTTAGAAGCCAAAATCTTCTGAACGCGCATATATGTTTCTTGCCTGAGTTTGAACTCATCTAGATGACCTGTTTGGATAGGCATTATCTTTCATTCTTGGTACTTTTATTAGCTGTTAGTTACATATTGTAAACGAAATGAGGTTTGCTTCTGAGTTTGGGACTAGTATGTTGGGCCAAACTTTATATTGGGTCCAAATCATACTGTCAGCTTAATCATGTGCACCAGGAGTTCGGGCCTGCTTCTTTTGGATGAAGTTTTAAGGTTGTTGAAGGACCAGGAGTACGACTAGGTTATTTTTTGTATTCATATTGGGCATGTTCATTTGTCCGTAATAACTTGTAAAGATGAATAATGGGGAAATAGTTGAAATGTGCCTGGGGATAGTTTAGTTCATGCATGATTGGATAGATAACCTGCCTATAGGTTTCAAAATCCTCAATCACTACCTACAGGTATAAATCATGCTTAATCTCCTATGTGCTGCTAGTTACTAGCGATCATACCCATAGGATTTATATGTTAAACATGTTCTTATCTTCTGCTTATTCCATTTAGAAACCATAATTCTAGGACTTTAATTAACATGGATTGAGCACTTCCTATATAATTTTCCTATAAGGTTAATAAACCAATAACATCACCTAACTAACATGCCTATAGGGTATATTATGTGTTAATTTACTCGCCTATCTTCACTACTGCCTAGATATCATGTTCTTAAGCTCTTACACTTAGAAATTATACCTATATGACCATATGTAATGACATGTTCTATTTGATTGCTTCATGACTTAACTTACATGTGCTCGCTAAGGCCTAATAACGTAGAAATCCTGCCTATAGGACTATGAAATTCTGTCTTTTTTTGTATTTCTTGCTATGTCATTCACATAGAAAGCATGCATATAATATTAATACATAGATAATTTATACCTCTCACTAATGTAGCTGGTCACTTATAATTGTCACATAGAAATGTTGTTTTAGGCTTAAGCAAAATAATTCAGTGGTACAATCTAGTTTTACAAGTTAATTTAGAAAATTATCCGGTATACCATCACGTTTAGAAATCATGCACCTAGGACAATTTGTTATATCGGTCTACCATGTCAACATATTTGATTTTGCCACCCTTTAAAACCAGTTTTAATTAGTAACAGTCCTAGCACCTATATGTGAGTCTATATGGGAGGTAAATATTAGCCTTTTTATTTGAATTGTATTTCTTTGAATTCCTATGTGTTTCACTTGTTTGGCGCTTAGTTTTAATTTTGATCAACCTTAGGTTGCGTCTAGAACCAGCCTTATAGTTATCCAACACCTTCTGGACTATTGAGATAGGACGGGTAGGCACCTATAGGGTACGATTTAGAATTGAATTAGTACGCTTAGATAAACAACTTAAAGAAAGTAATCGGGTTGCTAGAGATGATAGTTTTTGCTCGCTAGATAATGTGAGCAACTATTGCAACTAAGGTTACGAAGTATTATTTATGTTGCACGGGATAATCCTTTAGGTTTATAAAATTAGGACCACCCCACTATGTCCAAATTGTTCACTTTTGTTCTATCTGGTCCTAGTGATTAGCATTTGTTTAAATAGTTTTAAGGTTTGAATTGCTTTGTAATCATAAGATTTGTCAATTAATGTTAGTTAATTAATGAATAATTTCCTTATTTCATTTCCAATTATGTCTTTGTATTATCTTTGTACCATTTCTCTGAATATTCTAAATTAGTTGATTATTGGTAGTTGAACTATATATGATCGTTTGCTCTACCTATAATTAGTGACCTATTTAACTGCTTATTCACCTAGCTTAATAATGAATCATTTTGTATGTTCACTTAGGATAATTTAGTTAATATTCCCACATAGCTTAAAATTCGGTCAGGAACCACAGTTGTGGACCTCGAAGACTACCTAACACCTTCTCTTCGAGGTAATTTGAGCCCTTACCCGAACTTGGTAATGTTGACTAGTAAAACCAAAGTTATTTGCAAATAGGTACCCTAACTCTCCTTAAAAAATATTAGGTGGCGAATCTTCTCTTGTAATCCCACTTAAAAGAGTTGTCACATGTCGAAACCCGCTTTTACGAGAAAATGGGGTGTGACAATTACTATGGTGAACCAAGAAACTAGTAAATGGACCCTACTCTTTCAGCTTACTTATGACATGCCTTCAAGGCAATGCTACTCTTCCCCAGTACACTACGAGCCTCAATCAAAACTCATCCCAAGTGATCCCAACATGAAATCTCGTACTCTTAAGACTCTTGAGCCACTTTATTCCCTCTTACACATCCAATTGTACCTCAAACTAAAATACTTGCTCTGAAGAGGCCTTTTGTGAATCTTAAAATGTTCCTTCCATCTCTCAACAATGCTTCACAAAATCGATAATAGTATAGAAATGCTCCAGGTCTATCCACAACCTCCATAGGTTACTAAGGTGAAATATAATACGTATCCAAGAAATTACTCGCTCGAACCATCCTCAAAGTCATCCTCCTTAAGTCATATATAACCCACAAGCGCCCCTTAGTCTGGAGTCTGTAATAATACATGCTAGGTGACCTAATCACCGTTGGTAGACTCCCCCCCCCTCCACTTTCTTTAAGTCATAATCCCACAACCCAAGAACCTGTAATGACTACTCTTATCTAACTGTCACGATCCTGCACTGTTACTCAGCAGAATTTCTCATAATCTCATGTTGCACCAACCATAACACATCACAAACTATCAACCCAATGCATTCTCAGCTTTGTGATAGCTGTGCCATCTTCCTCAAGCGACCCAAACCCATATTATAGTACATGCATCCCATCTGGTAGAAGGTAAAAATCTTTATAGGAACTTCATAAGAAATAATGCAAACCCCAACCTTCTCACAAGAAATAGCCTACCCGTGTAACTACATTTCAACATCTTTTTATGACCTGCTATGGATACAATCTCTATGCAATCAACTGATCCTCTCGAGTCCACACTCATCCACAGGTTGCAAAAATCATGTTTTATTCCACCAGTGAACAAATAGAAAACCCATCAACACATCCCAACTCAGACAGTACTGCACACCAAGATGATAATCCAACATTCACAATCCCTTAGTATCTCAAACAAACTCTTCTCGTCAGATTTAAACTCTCAAAATATAAGAAGTTACCACCAATATGAAATACCCTCAATAGTTCATAATGACCCCAAATAGCATAACATTTCCTCAACCCTACCACAAACCCAAAATGATACACTCTCACTTCCACACCGGTATAGCCATCTCTGAGGTAATTACTCAATCTCTGATGCTCATTCTCGACTTGCTGACAATAAGCACCGTGAAACATGCCTAATAATGTCCTTCATCAAGGATTACCTCCCTCGAACCATCAACACTGGAAACACAAATCCTACCCTGAAGTAGAAAAACACCATCCACACAAAGGATGACCTCCATAGCAGTACCTCGCAACACTATGTCCCTAAGGGAAGCCAAATGGAAACCATCATACTGACGATCCTTAATATGATCAAACAAGGATGAGTGCGCAAAAACATAAATGAGAGCTCTAATAAGCTTAGAAATACCAAATCAAATCAAAAATCTATCAACCAAGGTCTTAACATCCATAGCTCAATGCCTCTACTCTGCTGGAATTAATGCCAAATTCCAAATCGTGAATCGGATATTCCTTATCATGGGTTGCTACTATCGCAAACTTAAGTAATAATCCTACCATTCTTACCAACACTACATCCAGGCCAACACATGAATCACCGCATTACACGGTATAAGGCTCTGAACCCATGGGCAACAGCAACACTAGGGCTGCAATAGGCAGAAATCCCTCCACAAAGTAATAATAGTACTTTATCTTCATACATAGGGAAAAAATAGCCCGCACCATTGTAACGACCCGAACAGTCATTTTGAGTACTAGCTCCCCATTTTGCATTTCGAGACCTTTCATAGATCTACTTGAACTTTATGATTTTCTCGACTTATGTTTTACCAGATTTTTATGATAGTATGGGTACAATATCAATTCTAGAGGCCATGCATTAGCTTATTACAACTTGATTAAATATGATGGACTATTTGTGAGACGGTTGATGTGCTAAATTCGATCATAACATGTAGCTTTAATTTCAGTGTTTCGAGACCTCCTATAGTTTCATCTGATATTTATTGATTTGCATGTATGGTCTGTATCATTTTCCGGAAAGTAGTTACGTAAAAGTTTGAACAAAATGTGATTTTTGAGTTTAAAAGAGGCTAGAGTTGACCGCGGTCAATATGTTTTAGTAAATTACCTTGGATCGGTGTTTTGATGATTTCGGTAGGTTTGTTTGATATTTTTGAACTTGTACGCACTTTTGGTTGGGTTTCGGGGTGACCCGAGCGAATTTTGGTGCGTTATGTGAAAATATATGAAAATAAGTTCTAACTTGAAATTCTTGAGTTTTGATGGTAAATTCTTGTTGTTTGATGTAATTTGGTGATTTGAAGTATGTTATTACGCTTGTGTCCATGTTTGGCTTGGAGTCTGAGGGCTCAGGTGAGTTTTCGATGCTTAGCGGACTGATTTTTGGCTTAGAGAAAATGCTAGTGCATCAGATCTGCAGGTCTCGCATTTGCGAGAACCTGTTCGCAAATGCGGGCCTCACAAATGCAAGGTTAGGCTCGCATTTGCGATACTGGAGGGGGCCGGGTCAGCTTCACTTTTGAGAAGTTAATTACGCAAATGTGATAGTGGGGATGTACGCATTTGCGAGTTCTGTGTCGCATTTGCGAGGTTTTAGACCGCATTTGAGAAGAGCCCCGAGTTAGTACTTGCGATAATTTCATCGCATTTGCGATAATAGCAGGTTGAGAGACTTTTTCGCTTTTGCGAAGAGTTGATTGCTTTTGCGATCATCGCAATTGCGAACTATGTTTCACAATTGCGATATCTGCAGCTCGGTAAAAGAGGGGGAAAATCGGGACTTAGATCATTTTACACCACTTTCCAACCCTAAACTCCATAGTGTCGATTTTTGAAGAGGAGTTCCTTCCCAAATTCATCGGTAAGCATCTTTAACAAGTTTTTAATCAATTTCAACTACTTTTTCTTGACGTTTTACATCAAATCTAAGAAATTCATGGTTTAAATTAGGGGTTTGGGGTAGAATTTGGGGAATTTTAAAAATGGAGATTTAGACCTCAAATTGAGGTCGAATTTCGAAATAAATTACATATTCGGGCTCGGGAGTGAATGGGTAATCAGGTTTTGGTCCGAGTCTCGAGTTTGGATCAAGCGGGCCCGAGGTTGACATTTGAGATTTTGGCCAAGATTGAACCTTTATTGATTGGGGATGTTTCCTTTAGCATTATTTGACTTCGTTAGATGATAATTGACTAGATTTTGATCATTTTGAGGATATTTCTATGGAAGACGGTATTGGATTGTGAAAATTATCCCGGAATGAGGTCAGTGCCTTACCTAACATTGTTGAGGGAATTTTTTCTATTAATTGATATTGTTTTCAATATGCGGGGGTGATGTATATATGAGGTGATGAGCGTATATGCATGTGCTAGGGTTATTCATGCGTGGGGATAGATTATATGATTTTGGTGCCTTTTTGGAGTATGTGATCTTCTTGCTTCATGTTTCACTTGACTCCTAGATTGATATGAATATGAAGTTTGATGCCAGAAATCATGATTTAGCTTATTATAACTAGATTCAAAAAATTGACGGATTTTGTGAAATTGTTAATGTGCTAAATTTGGTTTTCACTATACTTAATCACAAATACATGTCTATGACCGTTATTCTTGAGATATTGGATTTTATACTTGAGTTGAAAATCTTTTTTTTGAAACTGGTTGAGATAATTGAACAATGAGGTTCTTGAGGTTTGTTGAATTGTTATTGGCTTGAAAGTTGTGATTTATGTTCATTTGGAATATTCGCGTAATCATTCTCATTGATGTTATTCATACTTCCTACCTTGCTTGTTATTGATATACATGTACTTTGTGAGGAAGATTGTAAAGCACAAAGGGTGGTGTCATGCCATTTCATATACATTACCATGAGAGGAGGAGTGTAAAGAACGAAGGGTGCTGCCGTGCCATGTGAGTTAAGCACGAAAGGTGATACCGTGCCATTTCATTTACATTATCATGTGAGGATGAAAGTAAAACCACGAAGAGTGATGTTGTGCCATTGTTTGTATATTATCGTGTGTTCATGGCACGAAGGGTGTTTCTGTGCAGGCGAGGACGAGAGACATGCATTATATTGTGATATCTTTTTCTTGTGCATACATTAATGCCTTTATCTTGAGCTATTACTGCTGCACCTATATTTTTCTATGTGACTTGTCATTGTTGTTCTGCCTTTCTCCTCTACCTCAATTGCTGTTGTATTATTCCTTCCTTCTATCTGTTTAACTGGTAAATAGCATGATTTCCTTCTTGTTTGACAAAGCTACACCTATGCCGTTTCTCATTTGTTGCACTTTCGTATAAGCCTTCTACCATGTTAGTTATTCTTGCCTCCTATTTGTTTAGCTTATAAAAATTATGTTTTTCGTCTTGCTTGTTATATCTATATCTATGTCTTCTACCATGTTAGATATTCATCCTTCTATTTGTTTAGCTTATAAAGATCATGTTTTCCCTCTTGCTTGTTATATCTACATCTAAGCCTTCTACCATATTAGTTAGTGAAATTTATGTTCTTCTATCTTAATTGATGTTATTACTTCTATGCCTTCTACCTAGTCTGTTATCATTGTCATATGCATTGCCTTGTTGTTATGGTTATTAGTATTTATTTCACCTAGTTGGTACTGTTATACGTATGCTCGGTGAGGATCAGATAAATGCACGAAGGGTGTTGCCGTGCCATTTGATTTGATATCTTGAGTCTCTCATACTATGAAAGCTGGATTTACTGCCGTGGTTTGATGGTTATCGCTTTAAGGAAAGGATTGGTTGTGATATTGAGAAATATTGACTGTAATTTCTTCTAGTAATCATTTACTACTTCGCTTATTTGTTCTGGTATTCCTCTTTGTTATGTTTTAGTATTGTTTCTATTGCTATTCTACTACACACGTTATATCAGTGAGTATCTTTTAACTAAAAAGCCTCATCACTACTTCACCGAGGTTAGTCAAGATACTTACTAGGTACATGGGATCGGTTGTACTTATACTATACTTCTGCACCTTGCATGCAGATCTTGATGCTGACATTGTTGTGTATGGCGGGAGCTGGCATTGAAGAGGTAGCTGCGTTCCGGTTACAACTGCCACTAGTCCTTGGTAGCTTTAGATTTACAAGTCTTTTTATGTATATTTCGAACAGATGATGTGTTTACTTCGTACCATCTTTGTAAACTCTAAGTCTTAGAAGCTCGCGATTTGTACTACCAGTCCTTGGGATTATATAGAGAGTTCAGTTATTTTATTCATTGTCTCTTATTACTTGATTTAATTTGTGTTGACAATTATTTGGCTTACCTAGCGGGTAGGATTAGGTGTCATCACGACTAGTTGGATTTTGGATCGTAACATAACAATACCTATATCATGAACATGTATATATCCGTTATTCTTGGGACACTTGGATTCCATATTTATGCCGAAGATGATGTTTAAGCTTTATTAAGATACCTGGACATTGGGGTTCTTAAAGTTTATTGATTCGCTTATTGGTGCAAAAGTTGTGATTATCTTTCATGTGGTGTATTATGCTTAATCACTCTTCTTGATGTTATCCACGCTTCCTACTTTGCTTGGTGCTGATGTATAAATGCTTGGTGAGGAAGAGTTAATTGCACAAAGGGTGTTTTCGTGCTTGTAAGGAAGAGTGACTTATGCATGAAGTGTGTTTTTGTGGCTCTTGACATCATTATTTATGCACAAAATAAGTTTCCATGCTTATTGATATTATTATTAATGGCACGAAGTGTGTTTCCATGCAACTGAGGATGAGAGTTCATTGCACGAAGGGTACTTTCGTGTAGGCGAGGATGAGAGACATACATTATATTGTGTTATCTTTCCCTCACGTATATATTTATGCCTTTATCTTGAGTATTTTTGCATCGATGCTTTGTATCTTGCTTGATTTTGTTGTTCCATCTATGCCTTCTATATATTTGTTATTGTTCTACCTATGCCTTATATTTTCTTATTATTGTTACATCCACGCTTCTTTTCTTGTTTGTTATATTTACATCTATGTCTTCTAGCTTGTTTGTTGTTGTTTTATCCATGCCTTCTACCTGGTTAGTTACTAAAACCTATATTCTCCTACCTTATTTTCTATTGTTGCTTCTATGCCTCCTACATTACATGTTACTATTATCATATATGCCTCTGTCTTACTTGTTACTTCTATCGGTGTACCTTCTACTTCGTAGTTACTATTATTTGTATGCCTTCCACCTAGTTAGCACTATTATACATATGATCAGTGAGGGTGAGATAAATGCACAAAGGGTGTTACCGTGCTATTTGATTGACATACATGCATATGTTTGGTAAGGATGAGGTAAATGCACAAAGGGTATTGTCGTGCCAGTTTATTGGTATATTGAACACATTCCTCTTACTAGGCGGATTTTTGGATTGACTATGTTATTTTCGTGAATATTTGCCTTCACCTCTTGACTTGGGCAATTAAGAAAAGGATTGCTTATGATATTGAGGAACCTGATCATTATTTATTTTAGTTAACTATTTTACTAATTTTCTTGTATTTGTTCTTGTTATCTGCATTGTTAATTCTATTGTTGTCTCTATTGCAATTTGACTGCACAAGTTATTTTAGTGAGTATCTTTTGACTTAATAAAAAACCACGCCACTACTTCACCGAGGTTAGTCAAAATACTTACTGAGTATATATGGTCAGTTTTTCTCATACTACACCTCTCCACCTTACGTGCAAATCTTGGAGCTGAGTTGCCATGGATGACGAAAGCTAGTATTGAAGTCGTAGTGGCATCCCAGATTCAAGTTACCATTTGCTCATGGTAGTTTAAGACTTAATTTTTGTTTATGTAAACCTCAAACAGATGTGGTATATACTCTTTCACCATTTTTGTAAATCTAAATCATAGTGGCTCATGACTTGTACTACCAGTCCTTGGGAAAGTAGTATTTATTTCTTTGCAATTTTATTTATTATCGTTGTTGGTTTCTCAGTATAGCAGTGTCTTATGTTGTTAGGCTTACCCAACGGGTTATGTTAGGTGCCATCAAGAATTGGTGCGATTTTGATGCATGACAAGCACATCTGTATCATCATCGCAACTCGTCAGACTGATATCGAGTACTCAATATCGCATACGAATGAATAGGAAAGAACTGAAGATATAGGCTTCAAGCCAAGATAAAGTCACACGATAAGGAATCAAGAAAGAAAACATTTCCTAAAGCCCTATAGCCTCTCGGAGATAAGTACAGACGTCTCCGTATCGAAGCGCAAGACTCTACTAGCCCTATTCATGACTCGTGAGACCTTTATGAACCTAGTGCTTCGATACCAACTTGTCACAATCCAAAATCTCACTAGAGAAGTGATGGTTCCTAACACTGATTGTTAAGCAAGCCAACAACCAGTATACAGAAATGAAATTCAACAACAGAATTAAATAATCTTAATAGAGGAATAATACAAATAACTGAAGTCATAATGACATTACAACAAAAATCACCCCAAAATCTAGTGTCTCTGAGTGCATACGCTCTATAGATTACTAAGTACAAAATTTGAAAAATATTCAATACTGTCTGGAAGACTAAACAGTAATGACAATAGAAAACAGAGGGGACTTCAAGGACTGCGAACGAAATTACAGTGCTATTTCGAAATCACCAAGCAAATTCGGAAAACAACTTGCTAGCAACCATTACTATCAGCAACACCTAGATCTGCACACGAAGTACAAAGCGCATGTAACGATCCAACCAGTGTTTTGTGTATTTGAGCCTCATTTTCCCTTTTCGATGCTCATCGTATGTGTATTTGTTTCTATGTGACTTGCGGGGATGGTTGGTATTGTTCCGGGGAGGTTTTGGATTGAATTGGAACACTTAGTTCCTAGTTTGAAAGATTTTGTCACAAGTGTTGACCAAGTTTGAGTTTTAAGTATTTGACCTCAGATCTGAGTTTTGATACTTCTGTTAGGTCTGGATGATGATTTTGAACTTAGACATATATCCATATTTGGATTTGGAGGTTCCTAGGTTGTTTTGGCTCTTTTTGGCGAAAGTTAGCAATTTAAAGGTGTAGAGGTTCATAGGTTTGACCAATGGTTGACTTTGTGGTTATCAATGTTCGCTAGGGATTCCGAGCCTTGGAGTAGGTTTGTATGGTGATGTATGACTTGGGTGAAACATTTGAGGTCATTTCGAGTTGTTTAGACATAATCGACGTAAGTTTGGATGTTGGAAATTCGAAATAGTTTTTTAGCCCTGAATTGGGATGCGATGCGTGATTTTGAAGTTATTTTGTGTGATTTGAAGCCTTTAGTAGGCCTGTGTTATATTTTGGGATCGGTTGGTATGATTGTGAGGGATCACGGGAGCCCCGGGTGTGTTTCAGATAAGCTTCTGACCATTTTTCCTTATTTTGGAACAACTAGTTTCTGGTATTTTTTATGTTCATCGTGATTTTGGAGGGAGTCTCGCGAATGCGGAGCTTGTTTCGGTTGGCTGGTATTTTTCCCTTCGCGTTCGCAATGAGGCTGTCGCATTCGCTGAGCATAGAGAGGAATGGTCATCGCGTTCATGGCCTAGGTGTCGCATTCGCATAGAGGGAAGGCTGGATGGCGTGCATCACATTCGCGTAGGAGGACTTTGGGTCAGTGTTAGACTTGTGCTTTGCAATCGCGGGATGCCCATGGGCAGACATAAATATTTCATTTCGAGGGTTTGAGTTATTTTATCATATTTTGAGATTGGGAGCTCGGTGTTGGGCGATTTTTGAGAGAATTCTCACGATTTGGATTGTGATAAGTATTTTTTTTACTTGGATTTGGTTATTATTCATGATTCCATCCTTGATTTTAGCATTTTATGAAAATGGGGATTTGAACCCCAATTCGGAGTAGGATTGTGACGAAACTTGTATGGTTGGAATCATATTCGAATGGGTGTTCGGGGTTTGTGACTTTTGTCGGATTTCGGGAGGCAGGCTCGGGTTGAGTGTTTGGTTGACTTTTTGATTTTTGATAAAGATCAGACTTTATTAATTGGAATCGATTCCTATAGTCGTGTTTGATATTATTGAGTTATTTTTTGATAGATTCGACCCGTTCGGATGTTGATTTGAGAGGCAAAGGATTTTTAGACTATTGATTTGGCTTAATCTAGGTAAGTATATGGCGTAACCATGTGTAAGGGAATACCCCTTAATATTTGGCCTTAATTGTTTATTCGTGTTATGAGGAAAGGGAAGTGTATACGAAGTGACGAGCATGTACACGGGTGTTGTGTGTGGTTTATGACCGGATTAGACCGTAGGCTATTAACATGACTTAATTTGATAATGTACTTTAGAAGAAAAATGCTTAACCCACTTTGTGATTAAACGATCATGATTGTTGCATTTGACTTTGACATTGTCATGCTTTCATTATTGAACACCCCTCCACACATTTTATGTTATTTTCATGTCCTTGTGTACTTTGTTAATAAGTTGTGAGCGTATATCTTGATAAAACTTTGGTATTATTATTTTTGATATTGTGGCACATATGGACATGTTGAGCGGATTGATTGGGGGGTGTTGGCACGAGGTTTCTGCTATGGATTGTGATTGATGTTATTGTTAATGTGATGGGAATATCAATGATAAACAGGAGTGACAATGAGGAATATTGTTATTTGTCGGGAGGCATTGAGAAGGTGGGACACTGATAAACAAGAGCAATAAGGTGGGATATTGTTAAATAGGAGAGATAAGGCAGGATATTGTTATTTGTCAGATGAGAGAGATAAGGCGGGATATTGTTATTATCATGGCGGAATGATACGTGTTGCTATTGGTATTATGACTGAATTGTGGGCACGAGGTGCCATTTGTTTGTGTTTCTATTTGATGACTTGTTGTCAAAGCTGAGATTTTACTTGTTTGAGTTGTTATCACATGTTCAGGAGAGGTTGTTGATATTGTTCCCATTATATATTCTTTTTTCATTTTTTCTTGATATAAATTGCACAGGTTATTTGACTAGTGAGTATCACATGACTTGAACCCCGTTACTACTTCACCGAGGTTAGTCTTGATACCTATTGGGTATCGACTGTGGTATAATCATACCACACTTCTGCATATTTTGTGCAGATTCAGGTACTTCAGATCAGACGGATCGATAGGGAGACATTGTGCCTATTGGAGACTTCAAGGTATCCCTACTTGTTCCATTCGCAGGCGCCTCGGAGTCATCATTCTTACCTTATTTATGTTGTTTATGTATTTTAAATAGTACTGTATTTTGAGATATTCTTATGCATTCAGTTAGAGCTCGTGACTCTATACTACCTAGTTCTGGGGATATGTTTTGATTATCAATGTTTTGTCTTGTATAACATTTATTTATGCATTTATTAAACTATGCTTTATTCTATCATGTTTTACCGATTTAAATATTGATAATTGATCATCTTACCTTCGAAAACAACCTCCTCGCCCTTCCAGGGTAGGGGTAAGGTTACGTACATCTTACCCTCCTTAGACCCCAATCGAGGGAATTCACTAGGTTGTTGTTGTTGTTGTAAGTGATCAACTTACATAGTTTTAGAGACTAGGTGCCATTACGACCCCTATGGTAGGATTCATGTCAAGACAAGTAGGTATCAGAGCCCTAGGTTCATAGGTTCTACAAATCATGAGCATGTATAGTAGAATCTTGTGGATTGTTGCGGAGACGTTTGTACCTATCTTTGAGAGGCTACAGAACTATTAGGAAATTCTACTTCTTTCATTCCTTATTATGTAGATTCACTGATATCGGGGTTTGAGCCTTTGTCTTTATATTCTCTCTTAGAAGGTCAGGACACAAGCATTAATTATTGACGATGCTGCCCCCAGGGCCGGTGTTACAAGAGGTCAGGGCGGAGGCAGGGGCGAAGCACACGCCGTAGCTAGGGTCCGTGTGAGGGCCGTGAATGAGGAACCACTAGTAGCTCTAGTTGGGGAGAAGGCACCTGAGGGGCATGTTGCTACCCTTGGACATCAGGAGACCTTGGCATATTTTATGAGCATGTTTGGGACTTTGGCTCATGCGAGGTTTATTTCGGTTGTACCAGCTACTTCACAGGTTGAGGGAGGAGTGCAGACTCCCCCTACACATACTCCATAGCAGCAGGCTCATGTTGATCAAGCTCTGGGTATTATAACGGTATAGCATGTGAATGTGGTTTAGATCGAGACCGTGCCAGTTGCATTAGTTGAGGAGCAGAAAAGGCTAAAGAGGTTCTAGAAGTATCATCCTCCTCATTTCTGTGGCGGGGATTATGAGGATGCACAGGGTTTCTTGGATCAGTATCACTGCATTCTGCGTACTATAGGTTTGGTACAGTCACGGGAGGTCAACCTTTTAGTTGACGGAGTCGGCATATAGATGGTGGAAGACTTATGAGGTGAGCAAGCGAGCTGGAGCAGCACCACCTAGTTCTCTGATCTTTTTCTGAAAGAGTTTGTTCCACAGACCCACAGGGATGAGTTGCGCAGGGAGTTCGAGAAGTTGCACTAGGGGAGCATAACTGTGTTCGAGTATGCTATTAGGTTTACAGAGTTATCTTATCATGCACTTGCCTTAGTTTCCACTGATAGATAGAGAGTCCGTAGAGTTATTTAGGGACTCTCCTACAACCTCATATTTGGGATGGCACGGGAGCTTGAAACAGAGAATCCATTCCATCAGGTTGTGGAGATTGCTAGGAGGTTGGATCATATCTATGGGAAGGAGAGGGATGCTAATAAACCTCATGGTTTTGGAGGATTTACTGGCTTCTATTCTGCAGCTAAGACCCGCAATAATAAGGGTTTGGCCATTCGACTACTTCAGTCCGCACTTTAGGTCTTACATGATGCTCCAGCTAACCATAGATTCTAGAGCACTCGTACCGGGCAACCATCCTTCAGTGCACCTTCTGCATGAAGTTCATACGGTTGTTACTCCAGTCATCCCGGGCAGACTCAGTTCTAGCAGCCATGTCAGCAGAGAGGTTGTTTTTAGTGTGGGGATACTAGGCACCTGGTGAGAGATTGTCCTAGACTCTAGATAGGTGGACCTCAGTAGGGTACTAAGGCTATGGTTTCCTCTCTAGTTGATACTCCACCTGCACAACCAGCTAGAGGTAGGGGACACATGGGTAGATGACGTCCTAGAGGGGGAGGTCGGGACCGTTGTTATGCTTTCCCTAGTAGGACTGAGGCCATTGCATCAAATGTCGTCATTACAAGTATTATTCTGGTATGTTATAGAGATGTATTAGATTTATTTGATCTAGGTTTTACTTATTCGTATTTGTCATCCTATTTAGCTTCATATTAAGATATGTCTCGTAATGGTTTGGATACTTCTGTTTATGTGTCTAAGCCTGTTAGGGATTCTATTATGGTGGATCATGTTTATTGTTCTTGTTTGGTCACTATTGTGGTTACGAGACTAGGTTTGATCTTCCGTTTCTTCACATGGTGGATTTTGATGTGATTTTGGGTATGGACTAGCTATCTTCGTATCATACTATTCTTGATTGCCATGCTAAGGCCGTGGCATTGGCTATGCCGGGAATGCCAAGGCTGGAGAGGATGACTATTGAGAAGGTCCTAACGGGTTCAAGATTCATATATGGTATTTAAGGATTTTTGGATTTATGTATGGCTGTGATATCTGTACTAGATGGTGTCTAGACTTGCAGTGCTTCTATACCATTGTTGACTCTACACGGCAATAATAGAGAGACGCAAGAAATGACTTCGAATTTGCAGAAAGTCCCTTTAGAGCGAGCATTTAGAAATGAGTTACCTTCGAGTTTGGTAGTTGGCGCGACTTGGTTAAGTTAGAGGGAAACCAGCTCTGATGATTTGATTATGTGAAAGTGGGTTCCAAAGAGTTTGGGATGGTTTGGACATGACTCCCGGTTGAGGTGCTCTACAGTCATGGGGAGTTATTGTGTGTTGTTATTTTGTTCTACGGGATTGAATTAGTGAAAAGTTTTCGGTTGATGGATGTCTATCCTACTTGGGATTCAGAGTTGAGAATAGGATCCTAGTGTTTTCATATGGTAGCATGATAGAGGTGTTGCGCCGTATAAGATTGAAATTTTATGGGAAATGTCGCGATTCGAGTTGGAAAGGAAGGTCATGAGTTATAGACGGGATGTGAGATTTAATATGCTTAGAGGATGTTAGTACTACCTTGTATCGCCTGAGAAGGGTGTGCGTGTTAGAAGATGCATTGTATTTTTGACTTGCGGATGCTTGACTAGTATTACAAAAATCACCTAGATGTTCACTAGTGATGTTCAGGTCTTTGCTATGGAGTGCAGAATATTATGTGAGTATTTTCGGTGAGATGATTGTGTATTAGTGATGTCTTAGCTATTGAGTAGTGGAGTTGGGATCGGATATGGAGACCCCTATATTCTTGAGGTTTAGAGGTTGGATGTCTCAGAGGCAGGTTATTCCTTGGTTGTCGAATGTGAAGATATATTAAGAGTTAGACAACTGATGGTGTGTGTAATGGATAGGTTATTATGGACGTTCGAAAGGTTATTTACCTATTTTAGGATGATGCAGATTGATTTGGGGGGCCATTGAGAGGCCTAATGAGAATGTTTATCTGACATCGGATTGTGTTTGCTCACTCTTGCATATCATTTACTGTGGGTGTGTCATCGAGCAAAAAAGATGTTATTTTTGTCCTGATTTGTCTCATATGTTGCTTTCTTATTCTACGACGGGTTGTGATATTGCTTGGCTATTCACACGTATGATGTGGTTCAATTTAGTTTTGGTGGCGATATTAGAGCGAGATGGCTCTTGGGATGTTGAGTTGCTTATTGCACCTTAGTTATGCTTTTCTTATCTGTGGTATATTGTGCTATCCATTTCTCTATGGTTACGGGCATGAATTTCACATGTTTGCTATTGATGAACATGTGGTAGTTGATTATAAGCATTATGGCTCGATGGATATTCCATATGGATCAGTAAGTTTGGACCGGGCTACGTGCCGTAGTGGGATTACATTAGGATAAGATACTTAGTGGTTATTTCGTGTGTTTTGCTACTCCATTATGGGATGGATTCATAGTATGGCACCGTATGGGGGTTTACCTATTAGACTTATCAGATAGTTCTCTCATTTGGTTCTCTTTTTAGCTTCAGTTATATTCGAGTTATTGCTTGTTAGGTACGGACTGCGTTGTATGTGACTAGGTGGCATTTGGTGCAGTTTGTTATTTGAATAGCTAGTACTGGATGAGATGAGATCCTTGGACCTGGAATTAGTGCAATCGAACTTGGATAAGGTATTTTTGGATAAGAATTCCATTAATCAACTTAGAGTTTGGTATTGGTTCTTGTCGGGCGGGAGAACTCCACGACTTATTGATTGGGTGAGTGGTTATAAGTTTCTACATGTTTCTTACAGCATTACCGATGTTGTGAAGGTTAGGAATTAGGTTAGTAATGAGAAGATATTGTGGTCGGAAGATATTACTATGACTACATGAGTTATGTGGTATATCGTGTGATTATATCTTGGAATATGGTTACAGCTTGAGGCAGCTTGGTTAGACTTATACAGTATATAAATGTGAGAATCGGGTCTTATAAGGAATTCCGGATTTTGGATATTGGGTTCTAAGATTTATGGACTAAGGTTGAAGAAGGAATCTTTAATTAGGTTGTATTGACAGGCTTATATGGTTTGAGGTGACGTGGGATCACCCATGGTTATGTGTATGGTGTGTTTATACAGTGATTTGATGGATTTGGAATGACTCGTGGCACGTTCGAGGACGAACATTTATTTAAGAGAGAGAGAATGAAATGACCCGACCGGTCATTTTATGTATTTGAGCCTTGTTTTCCCTATTTGATGCTCCTCGTATGTGTACTTTTTGTTATGTGACTTTCGGGGATGGTTGGTTTGGTTTCGGGAAGGTTTTGGATTGAATTGGAACACTTAATTCCTACTTTGGAAACTTAAGCCACATGTGTTGACCAAGTTTGACTTTTGTGTGTTTACCTTGAATTAGAGTTTTGATAGTTCTGTTATGTCCATACGATGATTTTGGATGTAGGAATATGTCCGGATTTGGATTTGGAGGTTCCTAGGTTATTTTTGCTCTTATCGGCGAAAACTGACAATTTGAAGGCTTATAAGTCCATAGGTTTGACCCATGGTTGACTTTATGGCTATCGATGTCCGTTTTGGAGTCAGAGCCTTGGAGTAGGTTCTTACGCTTATTTATGACTGTTATGTAAAATCTAAGGTCATCCCGAGTTGTTTAGACATGATCAACATAAGTTAGGAATTTGGAAATTTGAAATAGTTCATTAAGCTTGAATTGGAGTTTGATTCATGGTTTTGAAGTTATTTTGTGTGTTTTGAGGCCTCGAGTAGGTCTGTTTTTATGTTTTGGTATTGGTTGGTGTGATTGGGTGGGGTCCCGGGGGCCCAGGTGTGTTTCAAATGAGCTTCGGACCACTGGTATCTCGTGATTCTGATGTTCATCAGGATCCCAGAGGGTGTCTCGCGATCGCGGAGTAGTTTTGGGTGGCTGGTAATTTTCCCTTCGCGTTCGCGTGTGCGAGACCGCATTCGGGTAGGCCGGTGGAGGGGTGCGTCGTGTTTGCGGGTGCTAGACCACCTTCGCATAGGAGGACTTTGGGCCAGTGTTGAACTTGTGCTTGGCGATCACGAAGTAGGCCCCGCTATCGTGAAGGGAACCCCTAGGCAAACTTAAATATTTCATTTCAAGGGTTTAAATTATTTTATCATATTTTGAGATTGGGATCTTGGTTTTGGGCAATTTTTTAGGGGAGTTTCACGAGTTAGATTAGGCTAAGTATTCCTGACTCGAATTTTGTTATTATTTATGATTCCATGATTTAGTATTTGATTGATGAATCTAAGTGAAGAAAATTAGGAATTTTGGCAAAAACTTTCTAAAAAAAAGGGAATTTAAACTGCGATTCGGAGTCGGATTTGGATGAAACTTATATGGTTGGACTTGTATTCGAATGGGTGTTTGGAATTGTGACTTTTGTCGAGTTTTGGGAGGCAAGCCCGTGTTGACGTTTTTATTTTTTGATAAAGAGCGGAGCTTTATTAATTGGAATCGATTTTTATAGTCGTGTTTGATATTATTGAGTTATGTTTTGCTAGATTTGACCTATTCGAAAGCTGATTTAAGAGGTAAGGAATTTTTAGATTATTGATTTGGCTTATTTGAGGTAAGTATCTTGACTAACCTTGTGTGAGGGAATACCCCTTAGGATGTGGCCATAATTGTTTATTCGTGTTGTATGGAAAGCGATGTGTATACGAGTGACGAGCATGTACATGGGTGATATATGTGGTTTATGACCGGATTAGACTATAGGCTATTAATGTGCCTTAATTCGATAATGTATTTTATAAGAAATATGCTTAAACCACTTTGTGCTTATACGATCATTATTGCTACAATTGACTTAGCCATAGTCATGCTTTAATTGTTGAACACCCCTCCGTAGTTTTATGTTATTGCCATGTCCTTGTGCACTCTGTTGTTAAGTTGTGAGCTTATATCTTGACAAAATTTTGGTATCATTGATTTGTGATATTGTGGCACATGTGGATATGTTAAGCGGATTGATTTGGGGTATTGGCACGAGGTTTCTGCCATGCGATTGTGATTGATATTTTTATTATTATGATGGGAATATTATTGTCTAGCGGGAGTGACAAGTAGGGATATTGCTATAGTGTCAGGCGAGAGTGACAAGACGGGATATTGTTAAACATGAGTGACAAAACGGGAGGTTGTTATCGTCAGGGTGGAGTGATACGGGTGTCTATTGTTATTGTGACTGAATTATGGGCACGAGGTGCCATTTGTTTATGTCCTATTTGATGACTTGTTGTCAAAGCTAGCTTTTACTTGTTTGAGTTGTTATCACATGTCCGGGAGAGTTTGTTGATATTGTTTCCATTATATATTCCGTTGTCTGTGTTTCTTAATTTATATTGCATAGGTTATGTAATTAGTGAATATCACATGACTTGAATCTCATCTATACTTAACCGAGGTTAGTCTTGATACTTATTGGGTACCGAATATGGTGTACTCATTTATGCTTCTTCACATTTTTGTGCAAATTCAGGTACTTCGGATCGGGCGGATCGATAGGGATGCAGTGTGCTTATTAGAGACTTCAAGGTATCCCTGCATGTTCCAAAGCCTTAGAGTCACCCTCCTTACCTTATTTATATAGTTTATGTATTTCAAACAGTACTGTATTTNCCTTGTGTGAGGGAATACCCCTTAGGATGTGGCCATAATTGTTTATTCGTGTTGTATGGAAAGCGATGTGTATACGAGTGACGAGCATGTACATGGGTGATATATGTGGTTTATGACCGGATTAGACTATAGGCTATTAATGTGCCTTAATTCGATAATGTATTTTATAAGAAATATGCTTAAACCACTTTGTGCTTATACGATCATTATTGCTACAATTGACTTAGCCATAGTCATGCTTTAATTGTTGAACACCCCTCCGTAGTTTTATGTTATTGCCATGTCCTTGTGCACTCTGTTGTTAAGTTGTGAGCTTATATCTTGACAAAATTTTGGTATCATTGATTTGTGATATTGTGGCACATGTGGATATGTTAAGCGGATTGATTTGGGGTATTGGCACGAGGTTTCTGCCATGCGATTGTGATTGATATTTTTATTATTATGATGGGAATATTATTGTCTAGCGGGAGTGACAAGTAGGGATATTGCTATAGTGTCAGGCGAGAGTGACAAGACGGGATATTGTTAAACATGAGTGACAAAACGGGAGGTTGTTATCGTCAGGGTGGAGTGATACGGGTGTCTATTGTTATTGTGACTGAATTATGGGCACGAGGTGCCATTTGTTTATGTCCTATTTGATGACTTGTTGTCAAAGCTAGCTTTTACTTGTTTGAGTTGTTATCACATGTCCGGGAGAGTTTGTTGATATTGTTTCCATTATATATTCCGTTGTCTGTGTTTCTTAATTTATATTGCATAGGTTATGTAATTAGTGAATATCACATGACTTGAATCTCATCTATACTTAACCGAGGTTAGTCTTGATACTTATTGGGTACCGAATATGGTGTACTCATTTATGCTTCTTCACATTTTTGTGCAAATTCAGGTACTTCGGATCGGGCGGATCGATAGGGATGCAGTGTGCTTATTAGAGACTTCAAGGTATCCCTGCATGTTCCAAAGCCTTAGAGTCACCCTCCTTACCTTATTTATATAGTTTATGTATTTCAAACAGTACTGTATTTTGAGATATTCTCATGTATTCAGTTAGAGCTCGTGACTCTATACTACCTAATTCTAGGGATATATTTTGATTATCGTCGTTTTGGCTTGTATTACCTTTATTTCCGCATTTATGTTAAACTCTACTTTATTCTATCATGTTTTACTGATTGAAATATTGATAAGTGATCGGCATACCTAATTTTAGAGATTAGGTTCCATCACAACCCCTATGGTGGGATTCGAGTCATGATAGAGTAGAATAAGTACAACCAACCCTATGTACTCAATAAGCACCAAGCATAACTTCGGAGAAACACTTGTGAGGTTGGCAAAGTCCGATACTTTCTTTCAACAGCCAACAACAAAGAATAATAGCAGAGTAATGGCATGTAAGGAAAACAAAGCTCAAATAATATAGGATCAACTCTATCATAATAAGAGGAATATAGGCATGCTTTTCAGGTAAATCAGTCAAGGAATCAGTTTTTCCACATAAATCACTTAGAGAGGGATTTAACAAGATAAAACTATGACTTCAAGCTCTAAATATCAAGCAGAGACATCAATTACCAGTTAGCAACAACAACAAATACAGTAAAATCCCACAAGTGGGGTATGAGATCAATTATCAGTTAACATGAAGAAAATACAACTATATGCCTGCATGTCAGGTATATATGCCAAATAAGCAATATCACGATTTAATCATTTAGCATATAAAATCTCGGCATATTAATAGTGACAAGTACCCCTCAATCTTACTCTCAACACTCTCACGGTGCCTAGTAAACTGCTCATGGATCATCACACACACATACAAACACTCAGCACTGTACGGGTGCCTGGAATAAACCCCTCACTAAGCACATATCAAGTGCCTGCACTCACAGGGCCCAAAGTAACATGGGTTATCAGCTGACTCCGGAGGGGCGAATCCTAGCCCAAATATTGATCAGATCAAGTCAAAAATAAATATCACTCAGCTCAATATGGGACCTGGCGCATGCGTTACCTCATAATCAATCGGCCCAATATGGGGCATTGACGCAAGCACTACCTTACAATTAATATCAAAATGGCTTTATGGCCCAAGATCGGTCTCCAATCCGCTCATATCTAAATATACCAACATCTCACAGTATCATAACCAATATACTGCACGAAATATGCCAACGTGCCATAATGCAGCTTAACATGTTACGCACAAAAAGATACTAACAATATGTGAGATAACATACAAATAACGCACAAAGATAAAGATATAACACGCGGATATAATATCATGACTGAAAAATATGACTACGGCTAAGGAAAATAGCTCAACATGTTAAAAATATCCCTATCATGTCTTAACAGATAAGAAATTAGCCTAGATATGTTTTCAAGCATGCATAATAGCTCACGTAGTCATACAAGTGGACAATACACGATATAAATGAGACATGATAGCAAATACAACATATAATAGCCTACGATCTAACTGGATTATTAATAACCACGGTGCACACATGTACGCTCGTCACCTTTCATATATGTCACCCCCATCATATAACGAATATCTTAGCCAACGGGGAAATACCAGAAAATCCAAGCCTAGGAAAGGTACTTACCTCATCTGGGCTAGTCTTCAACCTTGAATCGCATCAAAACCTTACTCTAGCCCTTCAGTCGTGCAAAACATAGCCAAAACACATCCAAGGAAGTCAACAATACCATAGGAAGTGATCCTAATCCATAAAGCTTCGATCATTAAAACAGTTTCCAAAAGTCAATAGGCCCGCGTACCTAAAATTTGAAACCAATACAAAAATTTGATGACCCATAACCTGCCGAGTCTAATTATTTAATTAGTTTTTAAAACAGAGTCCGAATCGGTACTCAATTCTACAAAATACACTCTCTTAAAGTGTGGGCAAAAACTACAAATTTTCTTCCTTAGATTCATCGATCAAGTGCCAAAATCGAAGATAGAACCATGGACAAAAATCAAATCCGAGTTAAGAATACTTATCATATCCACTGCGTTCACTATTAAGCCTATGCCTGTCCATTCCTTTCAAGCTTGTTCCTTCTCTTAGACTCTTTACCTTTTTCGACTGAACTCATTTGTTCTGCGCTCTATTGGTCGTAACCCGGTTCGACAACCTTCTCTCATAGATTCACTTCACCAAGTCATCTCCAGCAATCAACTCTTATCCCTTGGTATCAAAGGGAGAGCTCGTGGTAAAAATTGGTTCAAAAACCACTTCAATCCAAACTCCCAATTGCAAATTATGAAAAAATGAAGCTAACCCTCTAATGTAATGTACTGTCGGTGAATCCGCATTTGCGGATAAATTAGTCATATCTGTGACACCACTTAAGTGGGACAAGCCTCGCATCTGCGAGCATCCCCCAACTGGCCACACATCGTATCTACAACAAAACAACTGTATCTATGGCTTCGCAAGTGCGCATACACCTCACAGGTGTGCCCTCGCATCTGCACAACAAGCTCGGCACATGCGGACATCCAACTCCAGCCGGCTCCACGCATCTGCGCCCATAGACTCCGCAAGTCCGAACTCACATATGCGCCCCCACATAAGCAGAAGCGACAAATACCTAGAACAACCATACATCACAGAAGTGACACCAACCTCGCATAAGCGGATGTGCACTTGCGATCAAACCTTGCGCAGGTATAAAACACCAAAACCAGAACTGCTCAAAGACATCAAAATGCTCTGGAATCTTTTCAAAACACACCTGAGCCTCCCAGGACTTCATCCAATCATACCATGAAGTCTGAATACCTAATCCAAACTTATCCAAAGGCACAAAATACCACAAGCAATATCAAAATCAAGAATCGAAGATCAAAATCATTCTCTTAATTTCAAACATCCAAAACTTCACCAACCTCGTCTGAATCACACTTAGACTTTTTGGATCATAACTAAACTTTGTACACAAGTTCCAATCAACCAAGTGAATCTATCCAAAGTTTTGAAACACCAATCAAAGCCCGATAACACCAAAGTCAACTTACGGTCAAACCTATGAACTTTTCAATTTTTCAAATTGACAACTTTTAACAAATAGAGTTGAAACCTTCTACAACATCCAATTTCAAATTCGAACATAAGCCCAAGTCCAAAATCATCATAAAAACCCATTAAAACCATGTCACGACCCCAAATCTTACCTGAGGTAGTCATGATGCACCTAGACTCTAAGACTAGGTAAGCCTAACACATAAGAGAATTTAACAAAAATTATGACTAAGAATATTAAATTAAACTAATAAATCTCATTATATCATCAATACTAAATAACAATCAAAAAATCCTCCAAAACTGGTGAAACTGAGTCTTAAGCTCTAAGAAGTACATCAGAAATCATCGAGATATTCGAGTCAACTCACTAGCGTCCAGCATGAGCAAACATACCTGGATCTACATAAAAATGTGCCGAAGCATAGCATGAGTACACCACAATGGTACCTAGTTAGTATCAAGCCAAACCTCGGTAGAGTATTGACGAGGCCAGGTCATGTTATCCACTAGACATAGAAATCTGAGCAAAATATTAATATTATCTAATAACGGAAGGCAAAAAAGTAAATGACAACAAAACAGTACAATAATGTAAGGCTAACAACAAATATTAGAGCAATGAAGGAAAAGAAAGAATGCATATATGATAAGAACAACAAGTAATCAAATACAGTCAAAATACAAGTAAAACAAATGAAGGAATAACAATAACCATTCCATCAACAAGCCTTTCCAACATAGAATGTACATCAAGAATTATAACCGAGGCACCACGCCACATATTCACCTTTTACAATTTACAATCACAATCTTCCGTATATCACCCCGTGAGCGTTGCATTTATTTTAAAAATATGTTTTTCGAAATAGCTACATACGTTTTAGCCCCTTATCTCACCGCGTGGCTTTAAGTAATTCCCTTACTAGCAACACGAGTATAAATTCCACCTTATACTACCGCATGTGTATCAATATCACAACACAATAATCAACTCGCACTNCCCGTGAGCGTTGCATTTATTTTAAAAATATGTTTTTCGAAATAGCTACATACGTTTTAGCCCCCTTATCTCACCGCGTGGCTTTAAGTAATTCCCTTACTAGCAACACGAGTATAAATTCCACCTTATACTACCGCATGTGTATCAATATCACAACACAATAATCAACTCGCACCGCATGTGCCCATATGCCACAACATCACCAAATTAACAATAACAATGTTACCACAACACATAGCCTACGACTCAACCACAATGTGTACACGAATCACAATAATAACAAAATGAATGAGAAACAACTCAACAAGGAAGGATGTCCCAATAATCAACACTCCAACCACAATGTGTTAATAGCTTTCACAACTACAACCTCAATAACTCAACAATAAAGCTATTTTCGTGAAATGTCAACTTCCAATTCAAGTACGTAACATAAGCTTAATAATGAAAGAGATCACATGAAATAGTAACTACGACAAAATGCATGAGAAGAACTCAACAATGGGGAGGATAACATGTAACAACAACTACAAATAAATGTATAAAAGAGTAACTTTGACAATAAAAACTAGAACATGTAATAACAACTTCAATTAAGGCATGTAAGAAAGAAATTGACATCGAAAGATAGAGCAAATAATAATAAATTCAATTAAGTGCTTATAAGTAACCTAAGAGTCTAAACCGGTAAAATATCACATAAACTCCCGTGTATACGCTCGTCACCTTGTATACACGTCTTTCACGTAATTGAAATAGTACAATCAACCCAAATCCTAAGGGGTAGTTCCCCTACACAAAGTTAGGCAAGATACGTACCTCAACTAGACCAAATCAACACTCAAAAATAGTGTTTCCCCTAAAATTCGCCTCTGCACAGCTCAAATCTAACAAAATACGACTTAATATCATCAAACAATGCAAGAGAAATCAATTTCGCTTAATAAGCTAAGATCTTTACACAATTTCCCAAAAGTCAACCCCGAGCCCTCCTAGTTTAAACTCAGGTTCAAGGGTAGATCTCGACTAACCATAACTCCACGAGTCCATATATCTATTTCATTTTCAAATCTGAGTCCAATTCGACTCTCAAATCCCAAATTTTTATTTTTCAAAACAGAGACAAAATTTCCCAAAACTTCACTTTGATTATCATAAATTTGATGATAAATCTCATATAAAATCATGTAATATACTTGGAAATTAGTCAAAATCACTTACCCAATTATTGTATGTAAAAATCCCATCTCTAAATCGCATCCTACCGAGTCTAGAGTTCTAAAATAAGAGAAATTAGATCAAATCCCGTCTTCCCAGCCCTTTTGTTCAGGTGCAGATGTCGCAATTGCGATACTGGGTTCGCAATTGTGATCCCTCACAATTGAGAAGAAGAACTTCCAATTGCGGCACCTGACAGGCTAAAGGGAAGTGGCAAATGCGGCCGCAATTGCGAACCCTTGAAATTGTGAAGAAGGACTCACAATTATCGCGCCTGACACGCTAAAGGGAAGTCGCAAATGCGACATTGACTTTGCATTTATGAAGTCTGCTCCCATCGCAAATGCGACCTTTTAGTCGCAAATGCCAAACTACCCTATTCGAGCCTCTTCGCAATTGCGATCAATGTATCCCAAATGCGACACCTGAGACCCCTTGCTATGATCGCAATTGCGATGTTGGTGCAATTGTGACAACTGGAGAACCAACACACCAACAACCTGGAATTGAGTCCAAACCATTCTAAAGCACGTTTGAAACTCACTCGAATCCTCGGGGCTCCAAACCAAAATTCACACAAGTCTAAAAATTTCATACGAACTCGCTCGCGCAATAAAAATACCAAAATGACATTTATAACCATGAATCGTATATCAAAACACAAGAAATTCTAAAGAAAACTCAAGAACCTCTAGAATTGCAACCAAGCGTCTGAAACCTATCAAACCCACTCCAAATGACACCAAATTTGGCAGACAAGTTCAAATAGCAAAATTAACGTATTCCAAGTCCCAAAACCAAATTCCAAATCCAATAGCCATAAAGTCAACCCATGGTCAAACTTAGGGAAACTTCTAAACCTCAAATTGCCAACTTTTTGTAAAACAAGTCAAATAAACCAAGGGACCTGTTGGATCCATCAAAACCCCATTCTGGGCATATGCCTAAGTCCAAAATTATGATATAAACCTATTGGATCCGTCAAAATACCATTCCGGGGTCGTTTTCACAAAAGTCAAACTTAAGTTAGCATTTCCAACTTAAGCTTCTAAACCAAGAACAAATGGTCCAAATCAACCCAAAACCATCGCAGAATGAAACTAAGCATCCCCACATGTCATAAAACCACAAATACACATACGAGAAACTTCAAAAGGGGAAACGGGTCTCAAATACATAAAATGACCGATCGGGTCGTCACTTTCTCCCACTCTTAAAATAAACATTCGTTCTCGAACGTGCATAGAGATATACCTGAAGTGCCAAAAAGGTGAGGATAATGGCTGCGCATATCATGCTTTGTCTCCCAAGTCAACTCCTCGACCGGTTAGCCTCTCCATTGAACCTTCACTGAAACAATGTTATTTGACATCAACTTTTGGACCTGCCTGTCCAAGATAGCCACCAGCTCCTCATCATAAGTCAAATACTTGTCCAACTAAAATCTAATACATGTGATGGATCACCATAAAACTTCTGGAGCATGAAAACATTGAATATCGGGTGAACTCTCGATAAGCTGGGTGGCAATGCGAGTTTGTAGGCCACCCCACCAACTCTCTCAAGGATCTCAAAAGGAGTGATATACCTAGGGCTGAACTTGCCCATTTTTCCTAACCTCATCACACCCATGATGGATGAAATTCTTAGCAAGACCGTCTTTCCAATCATGAATGCTACATCACAAGCCTTCCGATCAACATAACTCTTCTGGCTAGATTGTGTTGTATGAGCCGATCCTGAATCAACTTGAATTTCTCCAAGGCATCGCAAACCAAATCAGTGCCCAAGGAACTGCCTCGTAGTCTCAAAAGTAAACACATAGCTCAAACCGATAAATACAACAGTTAACAGCAAGATTTCTACAGTTATACTGATAAAGAACAAGGAAAAACAAGAATCAACTTGACATGCTTCACACAGTTCAAATAAGCAGTTAAAGCACATAGACATGCGATATTAAACAGGATAACTACACATATTGGAATAGCTCATTTAAGATTGAAAAACAGACTAATACTCATTTAAACAGTATAAATCAAATTAAAGGAAAAACATGCTACTACTCAGTAAAATAAATCGGGTTTTACAACAAATAGCCCATTTACGTACTCGTCACCTCATGTAGACGGCGCTCACATATCACAACAATACCAAATCCTAAGGGGATCTCCCCCACACAAGGTTAGGCAAGCCACTTACCTAGAACCAAGCTCAATCAATCGGTAACAATGCCCTTTCCATGAATATTCGACTCCGAATGGCCTAAATGTAGCCAAAATTAATTACATACCATAAATACAACTATAAGAAAATAATCTAATTAATGAAATCAAAGCTAAAGCAAGAATTTAGAAAATCGTCCCAAAAGGTCGACCCGACCCCACGTCTCGGAATCGGGTAAAAGTCAAAAAATATGAATACCCATTCTCTCATTAGCTCATTTGTACCAAAATTTTCCAAATCCGATATCAAAATCCCAATCAAAACTCAAAAACTTATTTGAAGAACATTCCAACTGTTTCCCCAAATTTCTCAACCAAATCCGAAATTAAAAGATGAAATTAGTGATAGATTAGTGGAATATAACCATAAATTGGTTAAGAATCGTTACCCAAAAGCTTCCTCTGAAAATCTCACAAATTATCACCCAAATCCGAGCTCTCAAAATCCCAAAATTGGAAATGGAATAAAACCCTCGAACTTGCCCTTTTCTGCCCAGCGATTTCGCATCTACGGGCCTATAATCGCACCTGTGATGCCGCACCTGCAGAAATTTTATCACAGGTGTGGACTTAGCTTAAGTCCCCTGGGTCCGCATCGGCGAGAGAAGCGCCGCACCTGCGGATGAGCTCCTGCGACCAAGGAACCGCACATGCGATCCTCACCGCTCCTACGCACAAACCAACCGCAGAAGCGAGGCCACTTCTGTGCAATTAACTCTGCACCTGCGAACCCGGCTTGGGCTGCCAAATCCCGCATCTGCGCTCCTTAATCCGCATGTGCGAGTCCGCACTTGCGGTCTCCCCACCGCAGGTGCGAAAATACCAGAAACCAGAAACTTCAGCAAATAAACCAGTCTAATTTTTGATCCATTAAGCATCCGAAATACACCCGAGGCCCCTCGGGACCTCAACCAAACATACCAACAAGTCCTAAAACACAGTACGAACTTATTCGATCCCTCAAATCACATCAAACAAATCTAAAAACATGAATTACCCTCCGATTCAAACTTAATGAAGTTTGAAAGTTCAAACTTCTACAACCGATATCGAAACTTATCAAATAGCATCCGATTGACCTCAAATTTTGCACACAAGTCATAATTGACATTACGGACCTATTCCAACCTCCGAAATCAGAATCTGACCCCGATATCAAAAAGTCCACTAACGGTCAAAATTTCCAAAAATTTGATTTTCGCCAATTCAAGCCAAAAGCAGCGACAGACCTCCAAAACACAATCCGGACATGCCCCTATGTCCAAAATCACCCAACGGAGCTAAGTGTCCCCATTCCAGAGTCATTTCCACACAGTCCCGACTACGGTCAAAATCCTAAGACTTAAGCTTCCGTTTAGGGACTAAGTGTCCCAATTCACTCCGAAACCACAACAACAACCTCTCGGCAAGTCACATAAGCAGAAAAAGATACGGGGAAAGCAGTAATCAGAGGATCGGGGCTATAACTCTTAAAACGATCAGCCGGGTTGTTACATCCTCCCCCTCTTAAAACAATCGTTCATCCTCGAATGAGTATAGAGACATACCTGAAGTGGTGAATAGATGAGGGTAACGGCTACTCATATCATGCTCACTCTCCCAAGTCGCCTTCTCGACCGGCTGACCCCTCCACTGAACCTTCACAGAAGCAATGTTCTTTGACCTCAACTTTTGAACCTGCCTATCCAAAATAGCCACTAGCTCCTCCACATAAGATAGATCCTTGTCCAACTGAACTAAGCTGAAATCCAGCACATGAGACAGATCACCGTGATACTTTCAGAGCATAGAAACATGGAATAACAGATGAACTCCTGCTAGACTGGGAGGTAAGGCAAGCTCATAAACAACCTCCGCAATACACTGCAACACCTCAAAGGGACCAATAAACCTTGGGCTCAGCTTGCCCTTCTTCCCGAACCTCATAACGCTCTTCATAGGCAAAACCCAGAGCAAGACCCTCTCTCCAACCATGAATGCAACATCGCAAACCTTCCGATCCGCATAACTCTTCTGTCTGGACTGGGCTATGCGAAGTCGATCCTGAATTACCTTCACCTTATCTAGGGCATCCTGAACCAAGTCTGTACCCAATAATCTAGCCTTGCCCGATGTGAACCAACCCACTGGAGACCGATACCGCCTACCATAAAGAGCCTCATACAGTGCCATCTGGATGCTCGACTGATAACTATTGTTGTAGGCAAACTCCGCAAGTGGCAAGAACTGATCCCAAAAACCTCCAAAATCTAACACACACACACGAAGCATATCCTCTAATGTCTAAATAGTGCACTCGAACTGTCCGTCCGTCTAAGGGTGAAATGCTGTGCTCAGCTCCACTCGAGTACCTAACTCATGTTGTATGGCCTTCCAGAACCGTGATGTAAACTGCGTACCCTGGTCAGAGATGATAGATACCAGCATTCCATGAAGCCTGACAATCTCGCGGATATAAATTCGAGCCAACTGCTTGAAAGAATAGGTAGTTATCACATGAATGAAATGAGCTGACTTGGTCAGCCTATCCACAATTGCTCAAACTGCATCAAACTTTCGCTGATTCTGTGGAAGCCCAAAACGAAATCCATAGTGATCCGCTCCCATTTCCACTCCAGAATCTCTAACTTTTGAAGCAACCCACCTGGCCGCTGATGCTCATACTTTACCTGCTGGAAATTTAGACACCAAGCTACATATTCCACTATGTCCTTCTTCATCCTCCTCCACCAGTAATGTTGCCTCAAGTCTTGGTACATCTTTGCGGCACCCGGGTGAATGGAGTACCGTGAACTGTGAGCCTCCTGGAGAATCAACTCTTGCAGCCCATCTACATTGGGCACACATAGTCTGCCTTGCATCCTCAATGCACCATCATCTCCAATAGTGACCTCCTTAGCATCACCGTGCTTAACCATGTCCTTAAGGACAAGCATATGGTGGTCATCATACTGACACTCCCTGATACGATCATAAAGAGAAGACCGAGAGACCACACAAGCCAATACTCGGCTCAGAAATATCCAATCTCACAAACTGGATGGCTAAGGCCTGAACATCCAATGCCAATGGCCTCTCTGCTGCTGGTAGATATGCTAAACTCCCCAAACTCTCTGCTCGACGACTCAAAGCATCGGCCACCACATTGTCCTTCCCCGGATGGTACAAAATGGTGATATCAGTCCTTAAGTAGCTCCAACCACCTCCGCTGACGCAAGTTAAGATCCTTTTGCTTGAACAGATGTTGCAAACTCCGATGATCAGTGTAAATCTCACATGGGACACCGTTCAAATAGTGCCGCCAAATCTTCAAGGCATGAACAATAGCTGCTAACTCAAGGTCGCAGACATGATAGTTCTTTTCCTGCACCATCAGCTATCTGGATGCGTAGGCAATCATCCTACCGTCCTGCTTCAACACCGCACCAAGACCAATCTGTGATGTATCATAATATACAGTATAAGACCCCGAACCTGTAGGCAATACCAATACTAGGGCTGTAGTCAAAGCTGTCTTGAGCTTCTGAAAGCTCTCCTCATTCATCTGTCCACCTGAACGGAGCACCCTTTGGGTCAGCCTGGTCATAGGTGCTGCAATAGATGAGAATCCCTCTACAAAATGACAATAATACCCCGCCAAACCAAGAAAACTCTGGATCTCTGTAGCTGACGATGGTCTGAGAAAACTCTGCACTGCTTTAATCTTCTTCGGATCCACCAGGATCCCATAACTCGATACTACAGGACCTAAGAATGTCACTGAGTCTAGCCAAAACTCACACTTAGAAAATTTTGCATATAACTTCTTTTCTCTCAAGGTCTGAAGCGCAATCCTCAGGTGTTGCTCATGATCCTCCCGAGTCCGGGAGTACACCAGAATGTCATCAATAAACACAATGATGAAAGAGTTAATATAGGGCCGGAACACACTGTGTATCAAGTGCATAAAAGTTGTTGGGGCATTGGTCAGACCAAAAGACATCACAAGGAACTCGTAGTGATCATACCGAGTCCTGAAAGTAGTCTTCGGGATATCTGGCTCCCGAATCGTCACCTAATGATAGCCGAAATATAAATCAATCTTGGAAAACACCCTGGAACCTTATAGCTGATCAAATAAATCATCAATACGAGGCAATGGATACCTGTTCTTCATTGTAACTTTGTTCAGCTAGCGATAATCAATGCACATACACGTAGTACCATCCTTCTTCTTCACAAACAAGACAGAAGAACCCCAAGGTGACACACTGGGCCGAATGAAGCCCTTATCAAGCAACTCCTGTAACTGCTCCTTCAACTCCTTCAACTTAGGAGAAGCCATATGGCATAGAGGAATAGAGATGGATTGAGTGCTCGGCAGAAAATCAATACCAAAATCAACATCTCTGTCGGGCGATATGCCCAGAAGATCAGCTAGAAACACATCTGTAAAGTCCCTCACTACTGGGACTGACTCAACTGTAGGGGCACCAATACTGACGTCTCTCACATAAGCTAGATATGCGTCACACCCCTTCTCAACCATTCGTTGAGCTTTAAGAAATGAAATAACTCTGCTTGGAGTATACTTTAAGGTTCCTCTCCACTCTAATCACGGTAATCCTGGCACAGCTAATGTCACGGTCTTAGCGTGAAAATCAAGAATAACATAATAGGGCGACAACCAGCCCATGCCCAAGATAACATCAAAGTCTACCATATTGAGCAATAATAAATCGGCTTTGGTCTCAAAACCACTAAGAGAAATCAAACACGACCGATACACGCGGTCCACAACAAGAGAATCTCCCACAAGAGTAGACACATAAATAGGGGAACTCAAGGAATCCCGAGATATGCCCAAATACAGTGAAAAATAAGAGGACACATAGGAATATGTAGAGCCTGGATCAAATAAGACCGACGCGTCTCTATGACAGACCGAAACAATACCTGTAATGACAAAGTCGGAAGCAACTACCTTTGTACGAGCCGGAAGAGCATAATATCTGGCCTGGCCTCCCCTTTTAGGGCAACCTCGACCTCCCTGACCTCCACTTCGAGCTGGTTGAGCAGGTGGGGCGATAACTGGTGCTGGAATCATAGCCTGAGGACCCGGCGGAGCATGCGGTAGCTGAGAAGTCTGTGGAGGTGCACCCTTCCTAAGTCTGGGGAAAAACCTCACCATATGGCAGGTGTCGCCACACTCAAAACAAGCTCTCGGAGAGCATGGCTGCTGTGACTGGCTCGGGCGAGGTCTGCTGGACTGACCGCTAAAAGCACCCCGTGCAAGAGGCACACTAGACACAGGCGGTGCATAATAAGGCACCTGGGGCCTAGAAGGGACCGGAATACCACTGGTGGCTGGAAGAGCTGAATGAACGGGGTGATTCCCACAACCCCTATCATGGCAAACTGCAGCTAGGGCACGAGTACCGCTGTAAGTGCCAGACTCTCGATACCTCATTCCCTTTAATCTCCTAGCAATACTCATAACCTGCTGGTAAGAAATATCCATCTCCAGCTTCCTAACCATACTAATCTTGATACTGGGGTGGAGTCCCTCAATAAACCGATGAACTCTCTCTCGAACTGTGGCAACCAAGGCCGGTGCATGTCGGGCCAAATCACTGAAACAAACTGCATACTCTGACATAGTCATACCACCATGGAGCAACAGCTCAAACTCTGTGTGCCATGCATCCCTGGGACTCTGAGGAACATACTCCCTCAAAACCATGTCCGAGAACTGAGTCCATGTAAGTGAAGTTGCCTCAGCCGAACTACTCAACTCACAAGCACGCCACCGTTGATAGGTTGCTCCTCTAAGATGGAATGCAGTAAAAGAAACCCCACTCGACTCTGCTACACCCATAGTACGGACAAAACGGTAATATTTCTCCAGAAAACCATGGGCATACTCTGACGCCAATCCACTGAAGGTAGGAGGGTGGTACTTCTTGTACCTCTCAAGTCTGAGCTACTCCATCTCAGAAACTACTGCCCTAACCTCAGGCTGAGCTGGAGCTACCAGCTGCACTGGTATAATCTCTGGATCCTGGTCTACCTGAATTCGCTGCTCTGGGGTACCGGCGACAGGAGTCTGTGCTTCTACCCCGGCCTAAGATGTGGCAGGTGCAAGTGAAATCAATCCAGCATGAGCTAAGGTGCTCGTCATGCTCATGCACTAGGCTAGAGTCTCCTGGAGTGCTGGTGCAACAACAGGTACCTCAGGTGCCTGCCATCCAGCTGGAGCTACTAGGGGCTCCTCTATCGCAGCTCGCACGGGTGCTCTAGCTGCACCGCGTGGACGTCCTCACCCTCTACCTCGGCCCCGTGCTCTCGTAGCTCTAGCAGGGGGCGCGGGTGCCTAGTCATCAGATCCACATGTACGTGTCCTCACCATCTGTGAGAGAATAGAATACACAAGTTTAGAATTTTGATGTCAGCAATTTTCGCACGACAAGGAATCAACAAGCGTAATTTTTCCTAATAGTTCCATAGCCTCCCGAAGATAAGTACAGACGTCTTCGTACCGATCCGCGAGACTCTAATAAACCGTCTTGTGACTCACGACACCTACGAACCTAGAGCTATGATACCAACTTGTCATGACCCAATTCTCCCTTCGTAAGATGTCGTGACGGCACCTAGTCTCTACGACCAGGTAAGCCTAACCAAATGTGGAAAAAACAAAAATGGAAGTAAAACTTAACAACTAAGTGCAACAAATAACTAAATAACTGGTAACAATGCCGCTCGGCATATACAATAACCAACACTCTAGTAATACCTAGTATTCCCACAACCCGGAACATCATAAGTCATAAGATACATAAGGAAATCCTAAGGGGATCTCCCCCACACAAGGTTAGACGATGCTCACCTCATGTAGACGACGCTCACATATCACAACAGTACCAAATCCTAAGGGGATCTCCCCCACACAAGGTTAGATAATCCACTTACCTCGAACCAAACTCAATCAATCGGTAACAATGCCCTTTCCATGAATATCTGACTCTGAATGGCCCAAATGTAGCCAAAATCAATTACATACCATAAATATAACTATAAGAAATTAATCTAATTAATGAAATCAAAGCTAAAGCAAGAATTTAGAAAATCGTTCCAAAAGGTCGACCCGGCCCCACGTCTCGGAATCGGATAAAAGTCAAAAAATATGAATACCCATTCTCTCACGAGCTCATTCGTACCAAAAGTTTCCAAATCCGATATCAAAATCCCAATCAAAACTCAAAAACTTATTTGAAGAACCTTCCAACTGTTTCCCCAAATTTCTCAACCAAATCCGAAATTAAAAGATGAAATTAGTGATAGATTAGTGGAATATAACCATAAATTGGTTAAGAATCGTTACCCAAAAGATTCCTCTGAAAATCTCCCAAATTATCACCCAAATCCGAGCTCTCAAAGTCCCAAAATTGGAAATGGAATAAAACCCTCGAACTTGCCCTTTTCTGCCCAGCGACTTCGCATCTACGGGCCTATAATCGCACCTGCGATGCCGCACCTGCAGAAATTTCATCACAGGTGTGGATTTAGCTTAAGTCCCCTGGGTCCGCATCGGCGAGAGAAGTGCCGCACCTGCGGATGAGCTCCTGCGACCAAGGAACCGCACCTGCGACCCTCACCGCTCCTACGCACAAACCAACCGCAGAAGCGAGGCCACTTCTGCGCAATTAACTCCACACCTGCGAACCCGGCTTGGGCTGCCAAATCCCGCATCTGCGCTCCTTAATCCGCATGTGCGAGTCCGCACTTGCGGTCTCCCCATCGCAGGTGCGAAAATACCAGAAACCAAAAAATTCAGCAAATAAACCAGTCTAATTTTTGATCCGTTTAGCATCCGAAATACACCCGAGGCCCCTCGGGACCTCAACCAAACATACCAACAAGTCCTAAAATACAATACGAACTTATCCGAGCCCTCAAATCACATCAAACAACTCTAAAAACACGAATCACCCTCCGATTCAAACTTAATGAACTTTGAAACTTCAAACTTCTACAACCGATGTCGAAACTTATCAAATCGCATCCGATTGACCTCAAATGTTGCACACAAGTCATAATTGACATTACGGACCTATTCCAACCTCCGAAATCGGGATCTGACCCCGATATCAAAAAGTTCACTAACGGTCAAAATCTCCAAAAAATTGATTTTTGCCAATTCAAGCAAAAATCAGCTACAGACCTCCAAAACACAATCCGGACATGCCCCTATGTCCAAAATCAACCAACGGAGCTAAGTGTCCCCATTCCGGAGTCATTTCCACATAGTCCCGACTACGGTCAAAATCCTAAGACTTAAGCTTCCGTTTAGGGACTAAGTGTCCCAATTCACTCCGAAACCACAACAACAACCTCCCGGCAAGTCATATAAGCAGAAAAAGATACGGGGAAAGCAGTAATCAGAGGATCGGGTCTATAACTCTCAAAACGACCGGCCTGGTCATTACAATAAGTCTAGACAGTCCCTCACCATATTTATGGTATCAGCACACACGAAAAAAGCTCTCTGTGGACATGATTGCTGAAACTAACCTTGGCCTAGTCGACTAGACTGACCGTTGAAGGTACCTCATGCAGGAGGTGAACTGGAAAGTGGCTGTGCATAATGTGCGATCTGATATCTCAGAACAGCTAGAGCACGACGAGTAGTCGGAAGTGCTGAATGAGCTGGCCGACTCACATAGACTCTTCCATGATAGGGTGAAATTGGAGCGCGAGCACTACTATATCCTCCAGAAACTCGAGGCTTCTTGGACACCATATCCTCCCCATCCTGGCCCCACATACGCTCTATCCTACGAGCGAGTTGTACAACCTGCTAAAATGGATTATTCGTCTCCAAGTATCGAGCCATGATGAATCTAGGACCATAATTGAGGCTCTCTATAACTCTGCGGACTCGATCTCTAATTGTAGAAACCAAGGCAGGTGCATGTCGGGTTAACTCATTGAATCTGATGGCATACTCTAACACTGTAATAGTCCCCTAGCGCAGCTGCTCGAACTTTGTGTGCCATACATCTCGGAGGGTCTAGGGAACAAACTCCCTAAAAACATTTCTGAAAACTGAGTACAAGTGAGTGGGGCTGCATCAACTGGCCTACCCTCCTCGTAAGCCTGCCACCACCTATATGATACTCCTGATAGCTGAAATATAGTAAAGGCAACTCCACTTACCTCCACAATACCCATGGTGCGGAGAATACAGTGGAACTTGTCTAGAAAACCCCGTGCGTCCTTGGTAACTGCATCACTGAAAGTGTGAGGGTCATACTTCTAGGACCTCTCAAGTCTTCTCTGCTCCTCCTTAAATGCCTCTGGCCTGACCTTTGGCTGAGCTGAAATTATCGGTTGTGTTGGCATAACTCTCAAAACATGTTCAACCTGGACCTGCTGCACAGGGGTATGGGCCGCGGGAGTCTGAGCTCCTCCCGGCTTGAGATGTAGCTAGTGCAACAGAGACCAATTCGCCTGAGCTAAAGTGTCGAACATGCTCAAAAGGTGTGCTAGGGTTTCCTGGAGTCTAGGGGTGACAACATGCACCTCAGGTGCTTGTCCCCCAACCGAAGATACTAGTGGCTCATCGGTTGTTGCTCTGGCAGGTACTCTAGCTGCAATACGTTCCCCCCCGGCCTCTTCCTCAGCCCCGACCTGTCATGGCTCTAGCAGTGCGCGCCCTCACCATCTATGAAATAATAAAAAAACAAAAGCTCAAATTTCGAAATCCATATATTCGCACGATAAGGAATCAAAGAAGTGGAATTTTCCTAATAGTTCTGTATTCTCTTAAAGATAAGTACAGACGTCTCCATACCAATATGCAAGACTCTACTAAACTTCCTTATGACTCTTAGCACCTATGAACCTAGAGCTCTGATACCGACTTGTCATGACCCAAAAATCTTACCTGAGGTAGTCGTGATGACACCTAGTCTCTAAAACTAGGTAAACCTAACACACCAGAGAATTTAACAGAAATAACGACTAAGAATATTAAATTAAACTGATAAACCTAATGATATCATCAATACTGAATAACAATCACCAAATCCCCTAGAACCGGTCAAATTGAGTCATAAGCTCTAAGAAGTACACCAAAATCTAAATATACAATATTGTTTGATGTGATGATAAACAATAGAAAAGACAGTAGTAGAAGGTGACTCCAAGACCTGCGAGCGTCTAGCAGGTATACCTTGAAAACTCCGAGATATCCGAGTCAACTCACTGTCGTTCGGCACAAGCAGAAGTACGTGGATCTGCACAAAAATATGCAGAAGCATAGCATGAGTACACCATAATGGTACGCAGTAAGTATCAAGCCTAACCTCGATAGAGTCGTAACGAGGTCGGGTCATAACAACTACTAGACATAGAAATTGGAGCAAAATATTAATATAGTCTTATAACAGAAGTAAAAGAAATAAATGACAACAAAACAATAAAATGATGTAAGTCTAACAACGGATATTAGAATGTACAACAAGAATCACAACCGAGGCACCACGCCTCATATTCACATTTCACAATTTACAATCACAATCTTCCTTATGTCGTCGTGTGAGCGGTGTATTTATTTTACACGCGCTTTAGCCACCGTTATCTCACCGCGTGGCTTCAAGTGATTCCTTTACTAGCAACACATGTATAAATACCACCTTATCTCACTGCATGCATTTCAATATCGACCTTTATACCACCGTATGTGTATCAATATCATAACACAATAGTCAACTCACACCACATCTGCTCATATGCCACAACATTACCAAATCAATATTAATAATTTTACCACAACACATAGCCCACGGCTCAACCACAATGTGTACAAGAATCTTAATAATAAAAAAATGAATGAGAAACAACTCAACAAGGAAGGATGTCCCAATAATCAACACTTCAACTATAATGTGTTAATAGCTTTCACAACTACAACCTCAATAACTCAACAATGAAGGTATTCCCGTGAAATGGAAACATCCAATTCAAGTACATAACATAAGCTTAAAAATGAAATAGATCACATGAAATAGCAACTATGACTAAATGCATGAGAATAACTCAAAAATGGGGTGGATAGTATGTAACAAAAACTACAATTAAATGCATATAAGAGTAAATTTGACAATGGAAATTAGAACATGTAACGACAACTTCAATTAAGGCATGTAAGAATCACAATTGATAACTAAAGATAGAACAAATAACATAAACCACAATTAAGTGCTTATAAGTAACCTAAGAGTCTGAACCGGTCAAATATCACATATAAGACCGTGTACACACTCGTCACCTCATGTACACGTCTTTCACATAATTCAAATAGTACAATCAACCCAAATCCTAAGGGGTAGTTTCCCCACACAAAGTTAGGCAAGATACTTATCTCAACTGGCTAAATCAACACTCAAAATAGCTTTCCCCCTAAAATTCTCTCGTACGGCTAAAATCTAACCAAAAATGACTTAATATTATCAAACAATTCAAGAAAAATCAATTTGAATTAGTAAAGCTAAGATCTTACATAATTCCCCAAAAATCAACCCCAGTCCCATTCAGTCAAAACGTAGGTGTAAGGATAGATCCCGACTACCCATAACCCCATGACTCCATATACGTGTTTTGTTTTCAAATCCGAGTCCCATTCGACTTTCAAATCCTAAATTTCATTTTTCAAAAAATAGAAAATATTTCTCTTTGATTCTCATAAATTTGATGTTAAATCTCATATATAATCATGTAATATAGTTGAAAATTGATCAAAATCACTTAACCAATAATTATGTGTGAAAATGTCCTCTCAAAATCGTTTCCTACCGAGTCTAGGGTTCTAAAATAAGAGACATGAGATCAAATCCCGTCTTCCCATCCCTTTTGTTCAGGTGCTCATGTCGCAATTATGACACTGGGTTCGCAATTACAAACCCTCGTAATTGCAAAAAAGGACTCGCAATTGCGGCACCTGATAGGCTAAAGGAAAGTCACAAATGTGACATTGACTTCACATTTGGAAAGTCTGCTTCCATCGCAAATGCGACCTTTTAGTCGCAAATGTGAAACTAATATGTTCCAGCCTCTCTTTGCAATTGTGATCAATATATCGCAAATCGCAATTGCGACAACTGAAGCACCAGCACACTAGCAACCTGGAATTGAGTCCAAACCATTCTGAAACACGTTCGAAACTCACCTGAGCATTCGGGGCTCCAAACCAAACATCCACACAAGTAGATAAATATCATACAAATTCACTCGTGTGAGCAAAACACAAAATTAAGATCTAGAACTACAAATCGGACACCAAATTCAAGAACATCTAGAATTGCAACCAACTGTCTGAATCCTATCAAATCAACTCTAAATGACACCAAATGTTGCAGACAAGTTCCAAAAATAAAAGCAGACCAATTCCAAGTCCCAAAACTAAATTCCAAACCCGATAGTCACAAAGTCAACCTACGGTCAAACTTAGGAAAACTTCTAAACCTCAAATTTCCAACTTTCGGCAAAACAAGTCAAATCAACCTAGGGACCTCCGATTCAATTTCAAGCATATTCCCAAGTCTAAAATCACGATACGAACTTATCAGAGCTATCAAAATACCGTTCCGGGGTCATTTTCATAAAAGTCAAACTTTAGTCAATATTTTCAACTTAAGCTTCTAAACCAAGAACCAAAGGGTCCAAATCAACCCAAAACTTCCCCGGAATGAAAATAATCATCCCCGAAAGTTATAAAATCATAAATATACATACGGGAAGCATAAAAAGGGAAAACAACGCTCAAATACACAAAACAACCGATCAAACATAGGTAAACTCTTTCAACATTAAAGCTTCCGAATTGAAAATTACTCTTCCAAATCATCTTCGGTCCTTTCAAAATAAAAACCAATCATACATGCAAGTCATAAAGCATCATATGAATTTACTCAAAGTCTTAAACCAATGAACGAGATGCTAAAACTCAAAATGATCGGTCAGATCGCTACAGTTCATTGGAAATGACCCGGTATGTTCAATGTATAATGTAATATTTATTGTTTAGATAGTTTTTTGGTAGTTTGCGGATTAAAATATAATTTAAATATGAAAAGAAATTATTTATGCGAGTTATTTATGTTGAATCTGAACATGATGACACATGTTTATTTAACATGAATTAATATACGATTAGTATGTAGGTCATACTTAAATTCTTAAAAATGCTTAAAATGGTTACTTCCTGAATTTGATCGCAATTTTGGAAATAATAATTTTTACGGTCTCTGACTGACCTAGAATTTGGTAGATCCATCGAAAATAACCTGGTCAAATACAAGCTATTATGCAGTGAGTGACGTTACGTTTTAGCATTCAATGGCTACTTTGATGGGTTTTTGATTATTTTTTAGAATTATTAAACTTAACTCTGAGAAACAATTACATGGTTGTGATTGAGTGGTGATAGGAATTAATCCCTATGGTCTCCAATATCAATTAAGAGTGAGATAATAACATAACATGTTGACTTTAGGTCTTTTTTCACACCGGATAAATTTATATGAGATTAGTCCATATAATTACTAGTTATTGATAACCTGTATTAGCTCTCCTTCTGAGTTTTACACGTTGCATAAATTTTGTAATGATAATGCAATCATAATTAATCGGTAATAAGAATAAATTTCTATGGCATCCCACTATTAATTCCAACTGAGTAATAATTTTATTTGTTCACTTTAGGAATTCTTTCATATTGGATAAATTTATTGCAAGCTCACTAGGTAAAATTACTAGTAATTGAAAACATATACTTACTCTCAATCTGAGTTTACATGTTGGTTCAATGGAATGAGTGTTATTAATAATGATATTTTCTTGACTTAACTTAATAGTATACTCTCCATCTGAGTCAGATCTATTTTAATTTATTAAAGTGAATAATCTGGCATTACCTGTGTATATTGCATGAGTAGTTCTTTTTCCATCACAATTTGCTATTTAAGATGCACGAATATATTAGTGAGTTTGAAGTTTTGATGTTGGTTATATACATTGAAAGTAATACCATACTCTCCATCAGAGTATGTTTTGTTTCTTTTTAGATAGTATAAATCTTGTATATATATATATATATATATATATATATATATGAATTTTATCATTCAGTGTTATTTGGCTTATTATGATCTTTTTAATATTTTAATCTCAAATTCACAATAACTTTATCCAATTATGTGTATTACTATTAAAGAACTACTTTTAATAAAGATACAACTTTAATTTTGAAGAGAATACATTGTATATATGTACCTTTCATTAGAAATAATATATTTTCAACTTCTAATCAAATAAGAGATGGATATTTGTAATGACCCGACCGGTCGTTCTGAGAGTATTAGCTCTGATCCCCTATTTATTGCCCCCACTATTTTATTTTATGGTTACTTAGCTTGCGGGGATGCTTAGTGTCGGGCTCGAGAGAGTTTCAGAGTGAAATGGGACACATAGACCCTAAGTGTGAAGTTTGAGTTGTGAGAGTTGACCGTAGTTTGGTTTGTATGAATACGACTCCGGAATAAAGTTTTGTCATTTCCAATAGCTCTGTATGGTGATTTTGGTCTTGGGAGAGTAATCGGATGTTGATTTGCAGGTCCGTAGGTTATATCAGCGTTAATTGGCAAAAGTTGGAAAATTGGATGATTTTTGAAAAGTTTGACCGGGAGTGTACTTTTTGATATCGGGGTCGCATTCTGATTTCGGAAGTTGGAGTAGGTATGTAATGTCAATTTTGACTTGTGTGCAAAATTTGAGGTCAATCGGACATGATTTGATAAGTTTCGGCGTCGGATGTAGAAGTTAGAAGTTCTAAAGTTCATTAGGCTTGAATCGATGCGCAATTCATGTTTATAGCGTTGGTTGATGTGATTTGAAGGCTGGACTAAGTTCGTATGCTCTTTTAGGGCTTGTTGGTATATTCAGACAGGGTCCCGGGGGCCTCGTGTGTGATTCATATTGTCATCAGATCATTTTTGTACTTAGATAATTGCTGATGATGGGCTGGTTCTGGTGCGGACTCGCATAAGCGAGCTTTGAGTCACAGATGCAGAGCTGGCCTTGCCAGCAGTTGTCACAAAAGTGGGACATTTTCCGCAGAAGCACCTTCGCTTCTGCGATGGCAGGGGCGCATAAGCGCCAGTGGTAGCATGTGCGGTCGCATTCCCGCAGAAGCGGTCTCGCAGATGCGGGACCTTATCCGTAGAAGCGGAAGACCTGGACTTGGATGTTTTCCGCACCTACGATGTTTTTTCTGCAGATGCAGCATCGCAAAAGCGATTCTTGGTCTGCAGATACGGCATCGCAAAAGCAATTCTTGGTCCGCAGATGCGATTTGACTAGGCAGAAAAGACCTTAATTCGAGGGTTTGATTTAATTCTCCATTTTAGACCTAGAGAGCTCGAATTGAGGCGCAATTTTGAGAGATGTTCATAGGAAACATTTGGGTAAGGATTCATGACTCTTTTTTTATTATATTTCACTAATATATCATTAAATGCTTCATTTAATTAGGTACTTGGGTTGAGAAATTTGGGGGGGGGGGGGGGGGGAGGTGTAAAGTTCTTAGACCGCATTTTAAGGTTTTGATCGAGGTTTTGGTATCAGATTTGAGTAATTTTAGTATGGGTGGACTCGTGGTTGAACGGGTGTTCGAATTCTGAGACTTTTACCCGATTCCGAGACATGGGCCCAGGTCGACCTTTTGGGGTGATTTTCTAATTCCTTGTTAATGTCATGATTTCATTATTTAGATTAGTTTCTTATAGTTATATTTATAGTATGTAATTGCTTTTGGCTAGATTTGGACCGTTCGGAGTCGGAAAGTCAAGGGAAAGGCATTCTTATTGATTGATTGAGCGAGTTTTGAGGTAAGTCACTTGTCTAACCTTGTGTGTGTGGAGATGTGTATAAGAGACAGCTATTTTATTTTATGGTTACTTAGCTTGCGGGGATGCTTAGTGTCGGGCTCGAGAGAGTTTCAGAGTGAAATGGGACACATAGACCCTAAGTGTGAAGTTTGAGTTGTGAGAGTTGACCGTAGTTTGGTTTGTATGAATACGACTCCGGAATAAAGTTTTGTCATTTCCAATAGCTCTGTATGGTGATTTTGGTCTTGGGAGAGTAATCGGATGTTGATTTGCAGGTCCGTAGGTTATATCAGCGTTAATTGGCAAAAGTTGGAAAATTGGATGATTTTTGAAAAGTTTGACCGGGAGTGTACTTTTTGATATCGGGGTCGCATTCTGATTTCGGAAGTTGGAGTAGGTATGTAATGTCAATTTTGACTTGTGTGCAAAATTTGAGGTCAATCGGACATGATTTGATAAGTTTCGGCGTCGGATGTAGAAGTTAGAAGTTCTAAAGTTCATTAGGCTTGAATCGATGCGCAATTCATGTTTATAGCGTTGGTTGATGTGATTTGAAGGCTGGACTAAGTTCGTATGCTCTTTTAGGGCTTGTTGGTATATTCAGACAGGGTCCCGGGGGCCTCGTGTGTGATTCATATTGTCATCAGATCATTTTTGTACTTAGATAATTGCTGATGATGGGCTGGTTCTGGTGCGGACTCGCATAAGCGAGCTTTGAGTCACAGATGCAGAGCTGGCCTTGCCAGCAGTTGTCACAAAAGTGGGACATTTTCCGCAGAAGCACCTTCGCTTCTGCGATGGCAGGGGCGCATAAGCGCCAGTGGTAGCATGTGCGGTCGCATTCCCGCAGAAGCGGTCTCGCAGATGCGGGACCTTATCCGTAGAAGCGGAAGACCTGGACTTGGATGTTTTCCGCACCTACGATGTTTTTTCTGC
>AWOL01S0024535.1:19586-48141 GCA_000715115.1 Nicotiana otophora | reverse complement strand
GGGGGGGGGGGGGGGAGGGAGGGTAACTCCCCTTAGGATTTGGTATTGTTATGGTATCTGCAATACGTGAAGGCCGTGCACGCGAGGTGACAAGTGCGTACTCAGGTTAAATGTTGCAAATTCGGATTTTGCTAAGTAGTTTCCTTTTCAATTCCTTAACTGAGTTACTCTAGCATGTGTACTCATCATGTTTAGCCTAATGTCGCATGTCTACATCTCCTAACTCTTACTTGCAATTTGTGCAACATGCTTAGTTGAATTACATACTTCTTTTGATTTCGTATTCATTTCTTAACTGTAGGATTCCTTGCTGTAATTTTATTATTCCATCTGTTATGTGTTGGTTTCGTGACTTTTGTTGAGATAATTGTTTGGGTGTGGCACGAGGTTTTTGTCGTGCAGAGTGTTATTGTTGCATGACGTTTCTTCTGTGCGGAGTGTTATTGTGGCAAGAGGTTTCTGTCGTGCCGTTGTAAGATATTTACTTTTGGCACTACGAGGCGATACCTCGGGAGTGCCCCTGTTGTGTGAGATATTTACGTTTGGGACTATGAGGCGGTACCTGGGGAGTGTCCCTGTTGTGTGAGATATTTACTTTTGGGACTATGAGGCGGTACCTCGGGAGTGCCCCTGTTGTTTACGTCTATTTGTTGTGTTGTTGTTGTTCTTGTTCTTGTTTCATAACTTGTAAGAATCTTATTTTTCCTCACGTGTTGTAGTTGTCTTATTGAATCCCATGTTGTTATCTTTCTGTAAATTCTCATTGTTCACTTCTCAGTCATTTCATTATATTATTATATCTTCTACCTTGTTTCCTATTATGTTCAGTAGGCCCTGACCTGGCCTCGTCACTACTCTACTAAGGTTAGGCTTGGCACTTACTGGGTACCGTTGTGGTGTACTCATACTACTCTTCTGCACATCTTTTTGTGCAGATCCAGATTCTTTCTACCAGACCAGGTGTCAGTGAGCTAGCTCGTGCGTGGAGACTTTAAGGTATATGTGCCAGCGTCCGCAGACCTTGGAGTCCCCCTCTATCTTTATTATGTTGTTTTTCCATATTCTCACTAGACTCTAATGTATAGAGATATTTAGCATTTCCCTATAGAGTTTGTGACTTATTTCTACAGGGTTTTGGGAGTTGTAACTATTTTGAATTGCAGTTTTTATTTATTTCAGATGATGAGGTTTAAGTTTTAGCTTATATTTAACTATACTGCATAATTGTTAGGCTTACCTAGTCTTAGAGACTAAGTGCCATCACGACATCCTCCGAAGAAAAATTGGGGTCGTGACAAGTTGGTATCAGAGCTCTAGGTTCATAGGTGTTATGAGTCACAACCAGGTTTAGTAGAGTCTCGCAAAACGGTATGGAGACGTCTTACTTTTCTTCGACAAGCTATGGAACTATTAGGAAAAGCTTCACTTCTTTGATTACTTATCGTGCGCTATTTTGACTTCGGATTCTAAATTTCTGTCTTTCTATCCAAGGAAAATAAGGCGAAAAACGAAAAAGCGTCATAAAAGTATATCAAGTCACTGCAATCTAATCAAGGTATTGATTATCGTTTTTGCAAAATTAATGAGTTACCTATCAGAACAAAAGATTACACCTCAATTGTCTATAACGAGTATTCCATTGTTATGACCCAAAATCCATCTCCCGCTATACACAACAACATCAGCTCCAATATCTACATGCAAGGTGTAGAAGTGTAATATAAGCACAACCGACCCCATGTACTCAATAAGTAACAAACCTAACCTCAGGTTAAAAGTAGTGACAAGCTCGGAAGAAGGTTAATGTCCAATACCGATGATCAATAAAAATATAGGATATAATGATGACAGTAACGGTAAATAACCCAAAAGACATCATGTTCAGCTTGTTCACACATATGGGAAAATTAGACGTGCTTTACAAGTATAACAGTTAAAGCCCAAATCTTTGACCGAAGTCACTAAAATACGAGTTTATCAGAGAACTGTGATCTTTTCAAAATTTCAACAATAGATAAAACTTTTCATTTACCAGTTAGCATGAGAAAAATACATCTTTAAGTCCGCATGTCAAATATACATGTCAAGTCAATAGCACCTTATTGCCATTTAGCATAAGAAAAATACATCTGTATGCCAACATGTCAAATATACATGACAGGTCAATAGTATCATAGTGCCATCATCAAGTACACTCACTCTCAGTACACTAAATGTGCCTGGCTCAAATGCCTCTCACCATCACACACACAATCACTCAGCACTGCAGGGGTGTCTGGCACAAATGCCCCTCACCAAAACACATATGAATCATTGTGCCTATGCTCACTATAATATCAGACTCCAGAGGGGAGGATCCTGCCCCAAGCACTAATCAATATCACATAGCTCAATCATGGGGCCTGGTGCACGCGTCGCCTCTATTCAACACTATTTCGCCCAATATGGGCCTGGCGTATGCGTCACCTCAAAATCAATAATTAATATATCCGTTGTAGCGTGCAACCCAATCCAAATACCAATCAGTTGGGACGTGCAACCCGATCCAACAAAACCCATAATATGGCTCTCTGGCCCACATCAGTCACCAACCGCTCAAGTCTCCATATGCCAACATCTTACAGAAATATAATCCAATTATACAACACGGAATAGCACAATGTGTCACAAATTCATCTCAAACTCGCAGCACGTACAAGGACACCAATTACATGTGAGACAACATATCAAAAGTGCACAGAGATAAAACAAAATAACATACGGATATAATTATCATGAGTAAATATTATGACTATGACTAAGGCAAGTAGCACAACATCGCAAAAATAGCCCTATCTTATCTCAAACAATTAAGTAGATAGCCTAGACATGATTTCTAGCATGAATAATATCTCACGTAGTCATACAGATGGAGAAAACATGATATCAAAGAAGCATGATAGCAAAACAAGGCATATAATAGCTTAAGAACTACCCGGATCATGAATACCCTAGTGCACGCACACAGGCCCGTTACCTAGCATGTGCGTCACCCTCAACACATCTCAAATATCATATATTCAGCGATAAATACACTCAATATCAAGTTTAGATATGTTATTTTCCTTGAACAAGCCAAATAAATATAAGCAAGCCAAAATAATACTCTAAAAATGTCATCCCGCATGAATCAACCTCCGAACAGCTAAACTAGCCAAAGCAACTCAAAATCATCAAATTCCGACAACCTATTCGAATATGAATCCAACCATACTAATTCACTCAAATCCGGTTCCGAATCGATGTTCAAAACCCAATAATTCACTTTAGAAAAGTTTTGACAAAACTCCCAATTTTTCTTTTAGATTCATCAATCAAATGCCAAAATCAAAGAAGAAATCATGTAAAATAATCAAATCTGAGTCAAAAATACCTACCCCAATCCAAATCGTGAAAATCGCCTCAAGAATCGTCCAAATTCGTTCTCTATAACTCAAAATGTGATAAAATAACCAAAACCTTCGAATATAACATGTTCTGCCCAGTACTTCCGCTTTATGAATCCAACCATACTAATTCACTCAAATCTGAAGGTTTTGGTTATTTTATAAACCTCAAAATGCGACGCTACATCTACGGAGAAGTCATCACAGATGCGGAAACAACAAAAATTCCATATATCCCGTTCTATGCCCAAGACATCGCATCTAGGGTGTCACTTCTGCTAACCATGAAGCGCACTTACGCGGTCGCTTCTATGACAAAACCTCTGCATTTATGGACACCTCCTGTCCAATACATCGCCGCACTACGCATCCTCCTCTCGCATGTGCGGCTTCGTACTTGTGCACCTCATCACTACAAGTGCGATCGCACCAGACCTGCTACACCCTAAAATGACCAAACTCTCTACGGGCGGTCTGAAACCCACCCGAGCCCCTCGGGATCCCACTCGAACATATCGATAAGTCCCAAAACATAACACGGACCTACTCGAGGCCTATTATCACCCATAAAAATATCAAAACCATGAATCGCGCCTCAAATCAAACTTAACGAACTATTCCAAATTATCAAATTCCAAACTTACGCCATATAAGTCTAACCCACTCGGATTCACCTCAATATTTGTACATCTATTCCAAATAATATAACGAACCTATCCTAACTTTTGGAACAATAATCCGAACTCGATAACATCAAAGTCAACTCCTGGTCAAACCTATGAACTTTTCAAACATACAAATTGCTAACTTCCACAAATTATAGCTAAAACCTTCTAGAAACATCCAAATGCAAATCAGGGTATACGTCCAAGTCCAAAACCACCATCCGGACCTAACGGAACCATCAAAAGTCCGATCTGATATCAAATAGTCAATCTCGGTAAATTCTTCCAACTTAAAGCCTCTAAAGTGAGAATCATTATTCCAAAATCAATCTCGAACCACTCAAAAACCAAAACAGACCATACATGCAAGTCATAACACATCATATAAAGCTACTAAATACCTCAAACCACCGAGTGAAACACTGATGCTCAAAACAACCGGTCGGGTCATTACATTCTTCCCCACTTAAACATATGTTCGCCCTCGAATGTGCCAAGAGTCATTCCAAAGCCATCAAAGCATTGCATAAACTCACATGCACACACCCATTAGTGATCCCACGTCACCCCAATCCATATAATTAAGCCTGAAAACACAACCTAATTGAAGATCCCTATTTCGACCTTAGTCCATAAACCTTAGACCCCGATCTCCAACATTTGAAACTCATTATAAGACCCAATTCTTGCATCTATACACTTTATAAGTCTGAACAAGCTATATGAATCTATAACCATAACCCCAAATAAAATCATATGATATAACACATAACTCTGATATTCATAGAATAATTTCAGACTTGCTCAATAACAAACCTGATATAAAATAAAACCTCGTTCTGAACTTTCGTACACTGCCAAGGATAAATGAAACATGTATAAGCTCATAACCGCTCATCAGATCAACAAGTAGTGGAGTTATCTCGCCCGACAAGAACCATAGCCAAAATCTAAACTGGCTAGTGTCGTTATTCTTCTAGACATACCTTAATCAAATCTGATAGCTCTCATTCCAGGTCCAATAACCTCATCTCATCCAGTACAAGTTGCTCGACCGACATGCCACACCAGCACCACCTCGAGCCAAGTACCATGCAATGCATGCACCAAAGAAGTAATAACTCAAATGTACCTAATAATGGAAATAGAATCGAATAAGAGAACCATCTTACAAGCTCAACAAATACCACCACAAGGCGCAATGCTATGAACCCATCACACAAAGGAGAAACAAAACACACAAAATAAGCATAAAGGTTCATATTCCAACGTAACTTCGTTGTGATACATGACCCAATCTGAACACTTGTCTACACGAAATACCTCAAGCCACGATACTCACAATCAACAACCATATGCATATCAACAACAAACACGAGAAGTGTATAACCATAACCATGGATAAATGACTAGCACAATATACCACAGATAGGAAGACCATAACTAAGCCACAATCCATCATCCAACACCCCAAGGACCATTGCACCCGAATTTCTCCACAAAGCCCAACAAAAACCGCATCGGGCATGCAAATAGTCAACAATCTTACAACCCATCATAGTATATGAGCGTAACAAATGGGAAATAACAGAACACGAATAAGATTAACTCTAACCAAATGACACACCCTCAACAATAGTCGTGCTGGGTAAACACATTCGACCCGATGTACAATACACATTCTCATTTGGCCTACCAGTAGCCTCCAAATCAACTCATATCCTCCCAAAATAGGTAGATATCCTCCGAAAGGTCCACAAAAACCTATCCACAACACATACCATCAATCTTTAACCTCTTAACATACCTTAATTATCAGTAATCAAGGATCAATCTGCCTCTGAGAACCTTCCCAGTCTTCAAATCCCTAGAATAGAAGAATCTCCATGTCCGATCCCAACCCCACTACTCAAATGGCTCTCACATCCCTCATACATAATCATCTCATGAGAAATACTTCCATAATTCTTTCGTGCCACATAGCAAAATCTGAACATCAGCAGTCGATCAATCAGGGGATTACCGTAATACCAGTCGAGCATCCGCAAATCAAAACATAGTGTGCCTTCCGAAATGCGCACCCTTCTCAAGTGGTACTCGATAGTGCCAAAATTATTTTAAACATTTGAAACCATCCATACTATCTAGAACTCATGACCTTCCCTTCGAATGGAACCGCGTCCTTGTACATAGAAATCTCTGATCCCACATGTAGCACTGCATTCATCATGCCATCATATAAAAACACTAGAATCTCATTATCAATCCTGAATCACAAGTAGGACACACATTCCGTCAGCCAGACACCTTCCACCCGACCCCTATCCAAGAGAAAAATCACAACACACAACATACTTCTCATGCCAGCCGAAAATATTTGTCCCAAGCCGTGGTTGAAACTATCGAGAACACTTCGAAACCCATTTGTACATAACCAATCCATCATAACTGAATCCATCTAACTCAACCAAGTCACGCAGATCGCTCAACCTAAGAGTATTGCCACAGAACACCGGTAAAGCCTCACCATACCAAGAGAACCAAAATAACCGATCATATCTATTACCATGCCGACCTGAATCACTATGAAGCTGACCCGTTTCCTTGAATTCTTCTCGACTTGCCTTCAAGTTAACCCTTCTTATTTCCAGTACAATACAATTCTTAACCAACGCTCATCACAAGAGATCCTAGCATGAAATTACGTCGTCCTAAGCCCATAAGCCATTGTATTCCCTCTTAAGAATCCAATAGTATTGTAACCAAAATACGCACTCATGTTAGAAACTAAAACTATTTCTCTAACCTCTATGACACTAACATGTAGAATCACCAATGTTACAAAAATATCGCAAGTCTCGACACCATCCAATGAAAATCTCAGATCTTTCCCATATAATAATCCAGAAAATCCTCAAATACCACATATGAATCATGAACTCATTAGAACCTTTTCGAAAGTCATCCACTCTACTCTAATCTCAAATACACTGCCAATACAAGCCAAATAACTTGTGCTCTATAAGCACACAAATACCTTAGGAAGCCACCTCAACTTAAGCAACTGAGTGAATCCTTTCTCCTTGAACACTACATCCACCACGAAGAACCTACCCTAATCATTCTAAGATTTCCAATATTCCCATAAGGTATAGCACATCGTGCATCCAACAATTTTCTCACTCGAGTCATCCTCGAAATCAAACTCTTCAAGTCATAACTGATCTAGAAGTATGTCGCATACCAAAACTAACATAACTCATGACCATGCAACCTGATCGTAAATAACAGACTCCCTACTTGGCTCAAAGCCATAGAACATAACACCCGATAATTCCACAACACCCTTACTCCGTAACTGCCATAATCTTGCATTGTAATTCAGCCAAATCCTTCATGAACTCATGTAGCCATAATCATAAGATACCTCAACTCATACACTTAGCGCATATCCATCCCTGTGGCAATCGTGCAAACTTCCTTATGCCATCCAAACATAAATTTCAACACATATAACCTATTGAAAGAAAGAAAACTCTTCATATAACATCATAGGGATCACACATCCTCAGAACATTCCACAGGAGATAACCCACCTGCCTAGCCTCAAATTGGCATTTCTCTATGCCCTTCCACAGCCACAACCACTATGCAATCACTAAATCCTACCGAGTCTGAACCTGTTAACAAGACATAAGAGTCTACTCCATCATACCAATGAACAACTAAAAGACCCTTAACATACTCATAACTCAAGATTGTACAACACATCATGACAGAACCCGAGCATCCATAGTCCTTTCACATCCGAAGCGAAATCCTTCTCGTCACATCCAAACTATTTAAGCACATTCCGCAGTCACATAACACATATCATATAGCTATACAGCCACTCACTGAGCCATCAATCCCACTCCTAGTTATACTATCGGACATATAAGTCTAAAAGCACATACTCACAAAATTGAAATCACCGAGCCCAAGCTGCGGTCTGAATCTAGTCTCAAGTCCTCCACACAGGCCTATGCTCACAACACAAAAAATATATCTCGTTCCTCATCAATGACATCACAAGTCGTTGGTGTATAGCTTATACCCGGTGCTCAATATAACATACAAATGAATGGAAAAAATGAAGATATACGCTTCAAGCTGAATAAATACCACACGATAAGGAAAGAAAGATGGGACGTTTACTATATTCCATGTAGCCTCTCGAAGATAGGTATGGACATCATCATACCGATCTGCAAGACTCTACTATACATTTGTTCATGACTCAAACCTATGAACCTAGGGCTTTGATACCCCATTGTCATGACTCAAAATACATCTAGTCGTGGTGGCACCTAACCCAACCCGTTAAGTAAGCCAAATAACTAAATTCCCATACAATAACCCAAGAATTGGTAGTACAATTCGTGAGCCACTAAGACTTAGATTTACAAAGCTGGTATGAAAATAAATACAACATATGTTTTGAATATACATAAATAGATTACAAATCTAAAGATACCAAAGACAAGTGGCAGCTATATCCGAAAAGAATGTATATCTTCAATGCTAGCTCCATCCATACACAGCAACATCAGCTCCAAGATCTACACGCAATGTGTAGAAGTACAGTATGAGTACAACCGATCCCATGTACTCAATAAGTAACAAACCTAACCTCACGTTAAAAGTAGAGACGAGCTCGGAAGAAGGTCAATGTCCAACACCAGTGATCAACAATAACATAGGATATAATGATGACAGTAATAATAAACAACTCAAAAGACATCATGTTCAGCTCGTTCACAAATACGGAAAAATTAGACATGCTTTACAAGTATAACAGTTAAAACGAATCTTTCACCAAAGTCACTAAAAATGGGTTTATCAGAGAACTGTGGTTGTTCCAAACTTTCAACAACAGATATGACTTTTTATTTTCTAGTTAGCATGAGGTAAATACATCTTTATGCCTATATGTCAAATATACATGCCAAGCCAATAACACCATATTGCTATCTAGCATGAGAAAAATATATCTATATGCCTACATATCAAATATAAACATCAAGTCAATAATATCATAGTGCCATCAAAAAGTACACTCACTCTCAGCACACTCAAGGTGCTTGACTCAAATGCCCCTCACCGTCACACACACAATCACTCAACACTGTACGGGTGCTTGGCACAAATTTCCCTCGCCATCACATACCAAATCACTCCGCACTGTACGGATGCCTGGCATAAATTCCCCTCACCAAAGCACATATAAATCACTATGCATGAACTCACTGTAATATCAGACTCTGAAAGGGCGGATCCTGGTCCAAACGCTAATTAATATCACATAGCCCAATCATGGGGCCTGGTGCACACATTGCCCCTAATGAGCACTACTTGGCCCAATATGAGTCGGGCGTATGCATCACCTCAAAATCAATAATCAATATACATGTTGAAACGTGCAACCATCCAAATATCAATCTGTTGTGACATGCAACCCAATCCAACATAACTCATAACATGGCTCACTGTCCCACATCAGTCATCAATCGCTCAAGTCTCCATATGCCAATATCTCACGAAAATATAATCCAATTATACAATACGGAATATCATAATATGTCACAAATTTAGCTCAAACTCGTATCGCGTACAAGGACACCAATAATATATGAGACAACATATCAAAAATGCACAGAGCCTCAAAGATATAACATGCGGATATAACTATTATTACTGAACAGTATGACTACGACTAAGGCAAATAGCTCAACATGGCAAACATAGCCTTATCATGTCTCAAACAATTAAGCAGATAGCCTAGACATAATTTCTAGAATGAATAATATCTCACGTAGTCATACAGATGGAGAAACCATGATATCGAAGAAGCATGATAGCAAAACAAGGCATATAATAACCTAGGAACTACCCGGATCATGAATACCCCGGTGCACGCACACACAATAGTTTTCATGGATAAATACCCTCAATTCTAAGTTTATATATGTTACTTACTTCGAACAAGCCGAATCAATACCGAGCAAGCCAAACTAAAACTCTAGAAATGCCATCCCACGTGAATCGACCTCCAAACGATTTAAAACTAGCCAACGCAATTCAAAATCATCAAATAATGTCATAGAAAACAAACCCAAACAATAAAGGTCGAATCTTCAATCAAATACTCAAAGTCAACTAAAAGGTCAACCTGGGCCCCCACCTCGAAACCCGACAAAACTCATAAATTCTTACAACTCATTCGAATACGAGTCCAACCATACTAGTTTCACTCAAATCCTACTCTTAATCGATGTTCAAAATCCAATAATTTATTTTAGAAAGAATTTAACAAAAAACCCCAATTTTTCATTTAGATTCATCAATCGAATGCCAAAATCAAACATGGAATCATGTAAAATAATCAAATTCGAGTCAAAAATACTTACCCCGGTCCAAATCGTGAAAATCGCCTCAAGAATCGTTCAAATCCGATATCTAAAACTCAAAACGTGATTAAATAACCAAAACATTCGAATATAACATGTTCTGCTCAGTACTTTCGCTTTTGCGGACCCTCAGTTGCATCTGGCGAAAAATCATCATAGATGTGAAAATAACAAAAATCCCAAATATCCTCTTTTGCGGCCAAGACACCGCATTTTCCGTGTCGCTTCTGCGAACCATGAAGCGCACTTGCGCAGTTGCTTCTGCGATAAAACCTCTGTATTTGCGGACACCCCCTACCCAACGCATCACCGCATCCACGGATCCTAATCTCGCTGATGCGGCTTCGCACCTGCGCACCTCACCACCGCAGGTGCGATCTCACCAAACTTGCTACGCCTCAATATGACCAAACTCCTTCCGTGTCAGACGATTAACAAAAATCTAAATAAAATAAGGCAATAAAATAAGGGGTTTATTTTGACCCTCATATAACGAAAGGGGTTTATTTTATTATCCTAAATAAAATAAGGCAATAAAGAATTATTAACCAAAATGTTAGATTTCTAGAAATTGATCATTTAGTAAGACATACTCCTAGAAGTAAACTAGTTTTACAAGAAATAGGCAAAGAAATAACAAACGAGTCATCTAAATATCTAGATATTCAAGAAACACTTCATGTCGAAATTGATGTTCCATTCCATTTAAGTAATGGAAGAAACATTAATTGACAGAAGAAAATTTGATACTTCAAAGTAGTAGGTGATGTTGAGCAGAGAAAACTACAGGACGAAGTCACTATATTTCAATTCTACAAGGTACTAAATATAAAGTTGATAGTACTTAGTCGTAGTGGGATAATAGTTAGGAATTAGCTTATTATACATTCTTGGGATAATTTTGGTAATGACCCGACTGGACATTTTGAGTCCTAACATTACGTTCTGTGATTTGAGACCTTGTGTGGCTTCATATGATGTATTATGACTTGCGAATACGATTGGTTTTGATTTATGATAGGTTCAGATGTAGTTTTGAAGAGAAATTCTTATTATGGAAACTTTAAGTTGGAAGAGTTGACCAAAGTTTGAATTTTGAGTAAACAACCTAAGAATCAGGATTTAATGGCTTCAAAGGTTCATATGGTGATTTGTTACTTGGGAATATGTTTTAATTTGAATTTGGACGTTCCTAAAATATTTTGGCTCTATTAATCGAAAGTTGGCAATTTAAAGAATTGGAGAGTTCTTAAGTTTAACCGGAAGTTGACTTTGAGGTTATCCGACTCCGATTATTGTTCTGGGACTTGGAATAGATTTGTGTTGTTGGATGGAGCTTGTATGCAAAGTTTGGTTGAGATCCGAAGTGGTTAGGCATGATCAGACCCTCGGTGGAAGTTTAGAAGTTCTTGAACTTAAGAGAAGTTCAACTAATGGTTTGATCTTTGATTCTTAGACGTAATGATTATGTATGTATTTGGAGGCCTTGAATAGATCCATATAGTATTTATTGACTTGTATTTATGATTGGACGGGGTCCTGGAGGGCTCTAGTGAGATTCCGACCACCCGGAGCATGTTTATGATGGTTAATTTATGTTAGTGTCTAGTGTTAATCGCATTCGCGAGGAGAGTCTCATATTCGTGATGAAGGAGTTGGTCTGGTGGACATTTGTTCTTCGTGTTCGCTCTGGGTGAGTCACGTTCGCAGAGGCTTGTGGTAGTGGTGATTCGCATTCACGTTGAGGGAGTCACATTCGCGAAGGAGGAGCTGAGGCTGGGAGATTGGCCTTCGCATTCGTGAAGGCAGTGTCGTGTTCGAGATGAAGGCTGGGTAGAAGGCTTCACGTCCACGGGGGTGATGTCACGTTCATGAAGAAACCTTTTAGGGCAGATTCATTTTATGCTTCGCGAACACGAGGTTTGGGCCGCGATCGCGAAGAGTACACCTGGGCAGACTACTTAAGTTGGAAATTCTGGGCGTTTTAGCCCATTCTCTCATATTTTGAACCCTAGACTTGGAGAGGGGCGATGTTCAAGGAGATTTTCATACAAAACTAAAGGGTAAGTAATTTATACTCACTTGTGGTTATATTTCAAGAATCTACATGGCTTATTAACACCTAAAATATGGAATTTTGAAGTAAAATTTAGGATTATTATCTACAACCTAAGAGTTGTATTTTGAGGCATAGAGTACCGATTTGGATTCGGATTTAAAATATAATCATATATTTGGAATCGGCGGATTATGGGGAATCGGGATTCGGTATTATTTTTTGAATTTTGGGTGCGAGGGCTCAGGTTGACTTTTGTTGACTTTTTGGAAAATCTTCAAAGATCAAAGCTTTATTAATTGGGATTGCTTGTTATAGCAATGTTTGACTTCCTTGGTTGATGTTTGGCTAGATTTGAGCTAGTCAGAGGCAATTTTTGGAGATTTAGACTAGCCTGGATGTGGTATGTGTCTTGCCTAGCCTTGGTTGAGGGAAGTTTTCCAAATGAATGTTATTGTCTGCTACATCTGGGAGTGATATATAAATGAGGTAATGAGCATATATACATGTGCCATGATTATTTAGGCTCGGGGTAGATTATAGACTACTTTATGCCTTGATTGGTTGTGTATTCTACTTGTTTTAATGGCTTATTCGATTGAATGACTACACGAGCATAATAAACTATAACGACATGACCGCTCGTTTGTGTAATTGTGACTTGTTTCCCCTTTTGATGCTTCACACATGTGTGTTTATGATTTTATGACTTATGGGATTGATTGGTTTTGTTCCGAGAAGATTTCGAGTTGATTTAGACCCTTTGATTCTTGGCTTTGAGGCCTACGATGTTTATGTTGACCAATGGTAGATTTTTGTGAAAACAACCCCGGAACGGTATTTATATTGCTCCAATAGCTTCATATCGTGATTTCGGATTTGCAAAGATTAGGCCTAAGTTGGGTAGTTCACATTTGCAACTACTTTTGTTGCATTTGCAGAGGGATAGAGTTCGCATTTATGGATCCATTTGTCGCATTTGCAAAGTCCCTGTAGGTTGGGTAGTTGCCGCATTTGCAATGAATTCTTAGCAATTGCGAGGGCTCGCAATTGGGACATCTGCAACTGAACAGAAGTTTAGAAAGTCGGGATTTAGTCACATTTATCACATTTCATAACCATATACTCGGTAGGAGGCGATTTGGAAAGGGAATTTTCATCTACAAATATTGGATAAGTGATTCTAATCAATTTCCAACTATATTTCATGATTACATCTTAGATTTAACATCAAATTATGTGAATCAAAGAGTAAAAATTGGAAACTTTTGTCAAGTTTTTGAAAACTGAGAAATTGAGTTTTGAGAGTCAATTTGGACTCGAATTTTGACACTAATCATATATATGGACCCCGTGTTTTGACCGGGCGAGCCCCCTGATTGATTTTTGTTGACTTTTTGGAAAAAGTTTAAAGATCATAGATTTATATATTGTAATTATTTTCCTTGCATTGTTTGATGATATTAAGTCAAATTTGGTTAGATTTGAGTCGTGTGGAGGCGAAATTTAGGGGGAAAGCTATTTCCGAGGGTTTTGTTGGCCTATTTGAGGTAAGTATCTTACCTAACTTTGGGTGTGGGACTACCCCTTAGGAATTGGGATTGATTATGCTATTTGTGTTATGTGAAAACCGTGTACGCGAGGTGATGAGTGGGTACACGGGTTTCATGTGGTATTTGACCAGTTTAGGTTAATTAGATTCTTTCCATGACTTTAATTGAATTGTTATATCATATTTTAATTCTCATTGTTAATATATTCTTACATGTGTTAGTGTATCCTTACGTGCCTTATTTGACTTTATTAACACTTGTTCTACCTCTTGTTTATTGTCTGCTCTTATATGCCTAGTTTAATTTATTGCATTCCATATTGCTTTGTTACACCTCTAATTGTTGAATTACCTGTAATTGAAGTTGTTATTTCGTGAAATATCTTCTTGTTGAGTTGTTGGTGTTGAGAATGTGAAAGTCGTTAACACATTGAGACGAAGTTGTTAATTGTTTAGATATCTTCCTTATTGGGCAATTCACATTCATTGTTGTTGTTGAATTTATTGTATACATTGTGGTTGACCCACGGGCTATTGTTATAGAAACATTGATATTGTTAATTTTTGGCAAGTTACTTGTGGTGTGAGTTGTTATTGTGTTGTAATATTGATGTGCATGCGGCGATATAAGGATAACGGTTAATGTGCATGCAGCGATGCAAGGTGGGCTTTATGTGCATGTTGCTAGTAAGGGAATTACTTGAAGCCATGCGGCGTCATAAGGTGGACTAAAGTGTGTTTAGCTATTTCGGGAAAACTAGTTTCATAACTATCTTATTTAAGGCTCACGTGGCGGTATAAGGAAATATTGTGATTGAAATTGAGAAATTTGAATAGGAGGTGATTCCTCGGTTGTGATTCTAGTTGTGTACCAGGAGGTACCCCGGTTGTGATTCTTGTCGTGCATCTCATGTTGGAAAGAGTTATTGGTTAAACTGTTCTTGTTGCTTTTTTTTGTTTTATCAGTTTGTTCTATATTTGACTAAATATGGTTCTCATTCAATCTTTCTTATCATTGTCTTTAGGCTTATAACTGTGTCATTACTTTACATTATTAGACTGCTTCATTGTTATTCATCTCTCCGTTTTCCATTACATCTAGTTATTATATTTCTATTCCGTTTATCTTTTCCTAGTAGGTGTCTTGACCTGGTCTTGTCACTACTCTACCGAGGTTAGGCTTGATACTTACTGGCTACCATTGTGGTATACTTATACTACGCTTCTGTACATCTTTTTGTGCAGGCCCAGGTACGTCTGCCCGTGCTAGATGTTAGTGTTTGATTGTAGCTATTTTGCGGAGACTTCAAGGTATACCAGCTCGGCATACCGCAGGCCTCGGAGTCAACTTCCATTATCCTTTCATTCTGTTGTTTCCTTTATTAGACGGTGTTGTAATAGGTGTTTTTGGAATAATCTGAAGAGCTTATGACTCTCTCTCACCGGTTTTTGGGAGCATTGTAGTTTTGTTTTAGTTTTCAAGATATTTTTGAGATTTGTTAGTTTATTTATATGTTTTAGCCTTTATTTATGTCATAATCTTTCATTTTTAAGGCTTACCTAGTCTTAGAGACTAGGTGCCATCAGGACATCCTAAGGAGGGAAATTGGGGTCGTGACAAGTTGGTATTAGAGCTCTTGTTTCATAGGTGTTACGATTCATAAGCAGGTTTAGTAGAGTCTTGCGGATCGATACGGAGATGTCTGTACTTATCTTCGAGAGGCTACAGAATTGTTAGGAAACTTCACTTCTTTGATTCCTTATCTTGCGAATTGGTTGACTTCGAAATATAAATCTTTGACTTTCTATTCTCTCATAGATGGTGAGGACACGTAATGCTGGATCCGACGATCAGACACCCGCGCCCCCTGCTAGAGCCGCGAGAGGCCGAGGCAGGGGCAATGGCTGAGGAGGGGCACATGGTGTAGCTAGATCACCTTCCCGAGCTGTGACAGACTCCCGCGGCCCGTACTGGAGAGCTCAGACTCCCGCGGCCTGTACTCAAGAGCAGCGAGTCCATGTTGATCAGGTTCCAGAAGTTATACCAGTGAAGCATGTTATTCCGGTACCGCCCGAGGTTAGGGAAATGGCATCTGAGGAAGCGCATCTTAGACTTGAAAGGTTCAAGAAATATAACCCTCCTACTTACAGTGGCTTAACTTCACAGGATGCATAGGATTTTCTAGAGAAACGTCACCGTATTCTCCATACCACAAGTATTGTGGGGATGAGTGGAGTTGCTTTTACTGCATTCCAGCTGTCAGAAGCAGCGTATCAATGGTGGCGGTCTTACAAGTAGGGTAGCTCAGCCGATGCAGCTTCACTTACATAGACTCAATTTTCAGAGATGTTGTTGAGAGATATTGTTCCCCAGATCCGTCGGGATGCGTGGCGTGCAGAGTTTGAGCAGTTGCGCTAGGGTACTATGACAGTGTCATAGTATGTTGTCTGATTTAGTGATTTGTCCGATCGAGAGTTGGAGATGGAAACCCTATATCAGCAGGTGGTAGAGATCGCACGAAGGTTGGAGGGTATGTGGGGCCGTAAAAGAGAGGACAGGGATGCTAAAAGGCCTCGAGGCACTAGAGGATTTAGTGGTGTTCATGTTGCAGCTATAGCCCATCACGGTAGAGGCTATGTAAGTCATCTAGTTCATTCAGCACTTCCAGCTTCTAGTGGTGCTCCGGCTATCCCGGGGTCTCAGGTTGCACACTTCGCTCAACCACTTTCCAATGCACCTCCTGCATAGGGTGCCTTCAGCGATCAATCCATCCGACCATGCCCGAGCTAGTCCTACAAGCCACGCCCACCGAGAGCTTGCTTTGAGTGTGGTGATACCCATCATATGGTGAGGGGCTACCCCAAACTCAGGAGGGGTGCACCTCCAAAGGCTATTCAAGCTTAACGGATTCATTCAGGTCAACAGACATCACATGCCATAATTGTTGCTCCAGTTGCCGCTCCACCTACATAGCTATCTAGGGGTGGGGGACAGACGTGTAGAGGTCTTCCTAGAGGGGGGGCAGGCCATATTCAATAATTGTTCGAGTAGGACGGAGGTAGTCGCTTTAGATGCGGTCATCACAAGTATGGTTTCGATTTTGCATAGAGATGCATCAGTCTTATTTGATCCGGGATCCACTTGTTCATATGTGTCATCTTATTTTGCTCCGTATTTGGATATATCTCATGATTATTTGAGTTCTCTTATTTATGTGTCCACGCTTGTAGGAGATTCTATTGTTGTGCATCGTGTGTATCAGTCTTGTTTAGTTGTTATTGGTGGCTCTGAGACCAGAGACGATCTATTATTGCTCAGTATGGTATACTTTGATGTGATCCTGGGCATAGACTGGTTGTCGCCCTATTATGCTATTATGGATTGTCACGCCGAGACGGTGACATTGGCTATGCTAGTTATCTCCATATCATGCTATTATGTTCCTAGCAGGGTTGTGTCATTTCTATAGGCTCAACTGATGGTTTATAAGGGGTGTGATGCTTATCTAGCCTTTGTGAGAGATGTTAGTATTGATACTCCTATCGTTGAGTCAATTTTGGTAGTGGGAGACTTCAAAGATGTATTTCTAGCGGATCTTCCAGGCATGCCGCCTGATAGGATTATCGACTTTAGTATTGACTTGTCGCCGGGCACTCAACCCATCTCCACCCCACCATATCATATGGCCCCAACAGAGTTAAAGGAGTTGAAGGAGCAGTTACAAGAGTTTCTTGATAAGAGTTTCATTTGGTCTAGTGAGTCTCCTTAGGGTGCTCCTGTTTTGTTTATGAAGAAGAAGGATGGTTCTATGCAAATGTGTATATATTATTGGCAGTTTAACAAGGTTACAATGAAGAACATGTATCCATTGTCACGCATTGATGACTTATTTTGCCAGGTACATGGTGCCAGAGTGTTCTCGAAAATTGATTTGTGGTCAGGGTATCATCAGCTAAAGATTCGGGATTAAGATATTCCCAAGTCTACCTTCAGGACTCGGTATGGTCACTACAAGATCCATGTGGTGTCATTTGGCCGGACCAATTCCCCACCAATATTTATGCACCTGATAAATAGTGTATTCCAGCCATACCTTGAGTCATTCGTCATAGTGTTTAATGACGACATCTTGGTGTACTCCCGCAGTCGGGAAGATCATGAGTAGTATCTGAGGATGTTGCTCCAGACCTTGAGAGAGAAGAAGTTGTATGCAAAATTCTCAAAGTGTGAATTCTGGCTTGATTTGTCACGAATTTTGGCTTGATTCTGTGGCAGTTTTGGGTCATGTGGTGTCGAGTGAGGGGATTAAGGTAGATTCAAAGAAGATTGAAGTAGTACAAAGTTGGCCCAGACCGTCTTCAACTATTGAGATTCGGAGTTTCCTTTATTTGGCTGGGTATTATCTCAGTTTCATAGGGGGTTTCTCATCTATTGTTGCGCTTATGACCAGATTGACCCATAAGGGTGCTCCTTTCAGATGGTCCAAGGAGTGTGTGATGGTGTTACCTATGGGTTCGGGGTCTTACATTATGTATTATGATGCGCGACGTGTTGTCCTTGGTACGGTGTTGATGCAAGACGGTAGGGTGATTGCCTACATGTCTCGGTAGTTGAAGGTTCATGAGAAGAATTATCCGGTCCACGACTTGGAATTAGCAGCTATTGTTCATGCATTGAAGATTTGACGGCACTACTTGTATGGTATCCCTTGTGAGTTCTATGCAAACCCTCAGAGTCTACATCATCTGTTCAAGAAAAATACTTGAGGCAGCGGAGGTGGTTAGAGTTTCTTAAAGACTATGATATCACTATTCTATATCATCTCGAGAAGGCCAATGTGGTGGATGATGCCTCGTGTCGAAAGGCGGAGTGGTTGGGCAGTTTAGCATATCAACCGGAAGTAGAGAGAGGCCACTAGCCATGGATGTTCAGGCCTTGGCCAATCAGTTTGTTAGATTGGATGTTTCGAAGCCCAGTTAGGTTCTTGCTTGTGTGGTTTCTCGGACTTTTTTATATGATCGCATAAGAGAGCGTTAGTATGACGACCCCCATTTTCTTGTCCTTAAGGACACGGTACAATACGGTGATAACAAGGAGGTTTCTATTAGAGATGGCGGTGTGTTGCGGATGCATGGCTGATTATGTGTACCCAATGTGGATGGGTTGCATGAGATGATCCTTGAGAAGGCCCACAGTTCGCGGTAGTCCATTCATTTGGGTACCGCTAAGATGTATCAGGATTTGAGGCAGCACTATTGGTGGAAGAGAATGAAGAAAGACATCGTGGATTATGTGCCTCGGTGCCTAAATTGTCAGCATGTGAAGTATTAGCATCAGAGGTCGGGCGGTTGCTTCAGAGACTTGAGATTCCTGAGTGCAAATGGGAGCGGTCTACCATAGACTTCGTAGCTGGGCTCCCACGGACTTAGAAGAAATTTGACACGGTATAGGTGATTGTGGATAGGTAGACCAAGTCGGCTCATTTCATCTCGGTGGTGACCACCTATTTTTCAGAGCAGCTAGCTTAGATCTATATCCGCAAGATTGTTCGTCTCCACGATGTGCCGATATCCATTATCTCCAATCGAGGTACGCAGTTCACATCATGCTTATGGATACCTATGCGGTGTGAGTTAGGAACATGGGTTGAGTTGAGTACAACATTTCACCCCTAGACGGACAGACAGTCTGAGCGCACAATTCAGATATTTGAGGGTATGCTTAGTGCCTGTATTATGGATTTTGGGGGTTCTTGTTATCAGTTCTTTCCGCTTACGGAGTTCGCCTACAACAACATCTACCAATCGAGTATTTAGATGGCTCCTTATGAGGCACTGTATGGGAGACAGTGTCATTCTTTAGTTGGTTGGTTTGATCCGAGAGAGGCTAGGTTGTTCGGCACAGATTTAGTTCGGGATGCCTTAGAAAAAGTCAAGTTGATTCAGGATCAGCTTCATACAGTCTAGTCTAGACAGAAGAGTTATGTTGATCGGAAGGTTCGTGATGTTGCATTTATGGTTGGAGAGCGGATTTTGCTCTGGGTTTCACCCATGAAGGGTGTGATGAGGTTCGGAAGGAAGGTCAAGTTGAGCCCTAGGTATATCAGTCCCTATGAGATCCTTGAGAGAGTGGGGGAGGTGGCCAACAAGCTTGCATTGCTACCTAGCCTAGCTGCGGTTCACCCGGTATTCCATGTTTCGATGCTCCTGAAGTATTATGGTGATACGTCTCATATTTTAGACTTTCGCTCAGTCCAATAGGACAAGGATTTGACTTAAATTGAGGAGCCAGTGGCTAACTTGGACAGACATGTCCGAAAATTGAGATCATGGAACATTGCTTCAGTGAAGGTTCAATGGAGGGTTCATTCGGTCGAGGAGGAAACCTAGGAGACCAAGCACGACATGCGGGGTCATTATCCTCATCTATTCATCACTGCAGATATATCCTTATGCACGTTCAAGGACGAAGGTATGTTTTAAGAGAGAGATAATGTAATGACCTGACCAGTCATTTGTGTAATTGCGTCTCGTTTCCCCTTTTGATGCTTCACACATATGTGTTTATGGTTTTATGACTTACTTGGTTGATTGGTTTCGTCCTGGAAAGATTTCGGGTTGATTTTGACCCTTTGATTCTTGGCTTAGAAATTTGAGTTATTTATGTTGACCAATGGCAGATTTTGTGAAAACGACTCTGGAACAGTGTTTTTATGGCTCTGATAGCTTCGTATCATGATTTTATACTTGGGCGTATGCCCGAAATCAAATTGAGAAGTCTGTCAGTTGATTTGTGTTGTTTCGCCAAAAATTGGCAATCTGAAGTTTAGAAGTTTGACCGTAAATTGACTTTTGGCTATCTGGTTCAGAATTTGGTTTTGGGACTTTAAATATGTATGTTATGCTATTTAGAACTTGTGTGCAAAATTTGGTGTCGTTGGGAGTTGATTTGATAGAATTCGGACACTTAGTTGCAATTCTAGAAGTTCTTGAAATTTACTTTGAAATCCATGTATTTTAGTGTCCGATTCAAAGTTTTAGTTGTTATTTTTGTGTTTCATCGTGCGAGCTAGTTCGTATGATGTTTTTAGACTTATGTGGATGTTTGGTTTGGAGCCCCGAGGGCTCGGATGAGTTTCGGACGCGTCGCGGGATGATTTGAACTAAAACAGGAATATCTGGCGTGTTGGTGCTCTGATGTCGCAATTGCGAGCACCAGCCTCGCATTTGCAAACATAGCAGGGGGGTCTCAGGTGTCACAATTGCGACACCTTGTTTGCATTTGCGAAGATTAGACCTGAGTTGGGTAGTTCACATTTACGACTACTTTTGTCGCATTTGAGAAAGGACAGGGTTTGCATTTGCTGACCCATTTGTCGCATTTGCGAAGTCAATGTAGGCTGGGCAGTTGCCGCATTTGCTTGGAATTCTTCGCAATTGCGACATCTGCAACTGAACAAAAGGTTAGAAAGTCGGGATTTAGTCTCATTTCTCACATTTTAGAATCCTAGACTTGGTAGGAGGCAATTTGAAGAGGGGATTTTCATCTACAAACATAGGGTAAGTGATTCTAATCAATTTCCAACTATATTTCATGATTACATCTTAGATTTAACATCTAATTATGTGAATCAAAGAGGAAAAATTGGAAACTTTTGTCAAGATTTTGAAAAGTGAGAAATTGAGTTTTGAGAGTCGATTTGGACTCGAATTTTGAAACTAATCATATATATGAACTCGTGGGGTTATGGATAGTCGACTTTTGTTGATTTTTTTGGAAAGTCTAAAGATCATAGCTTTATCTATTGTAATTGTTTCCCTTGCATAGTTTGATGATATTAAGTCAATTTTCGTTAGATTTGAGCCTTGTGGAGGCAAAATTTAGGGGAAAAGCTATTTCCGGGGGTTGAGTTGGCGTAGTTGAGGTAAGTATCTTGCCTAACTTTATGTGGGGGAACTACCTCTTAGGAATTGGGATTGATTATGCTATTTGTGTTATGTGAAAGCTGTGTACGCAAGGTGACGAGTGGGTACACGAGTTATATGTAGTATTTGACCGGTTTAGTTTAATTAGACTCTTTCCATGCCTTTAAAAACTATCTCGGAAAAAATATTTTAAAAACTATCTTATTTAAGGACAACGCGGTGGTATAAGGAAAGATTGTTATTGAAATTGAGAAATGTGAATACGAGGCGGTACCTCAATTGTGATTCTCGTTGTATATAAGGCGGTACCGCTGTTGTCATTCTTGTTGTCACGGTCCAAAATCCAACTAGTCGTGATGGCACATAACCCAATCCGCTAGGTAAGCCAATTAGCAACAATCCAATTCATATGAGATTTACTGAGAAAATAAATGATGAAACAACTGATCTTTTATACAAAAATCACAAGGATTTGTAGTACAAATCATGGGCTTCTAAGGCTTAGAATTTTACAAAGTTGGTATGGAATAAATACATCATTTGTTCGATATATACATAAACCGATTTATAAATCTAAAGCTACCAATAATAAGAGGCAACTATAACCAGAACGCAGGTACATCTTCAATGTCAGCTCCCGCCATACACAGCAACATCAGCTCCAAAATCTACACGCGAGGTGCAGAAGTATAGTATGAGTACAACCGGCTCCATGTACTTAATAAGTAACAAACCTAAACTTAGGTTCAAAGGAGTGATAAGCTCGAAAGAATGGTCAGAGTCCAACACTAATAGCCAATAACAACTCGTAACAATATAATGAAAGTGGTAGAAGTAATAACTCAAAAGATATTATACTCAGCTCTTCCATAGTTATGAACAATAGACATGTTTTTCATGTATAACGGTAAAAACCAAGTCTTTCATCGGAATCGCCAAAATATGAGTATATCAGAAAACTATGATTTTTTAAAAACTTTCAACAACAGATAAGATATTTCATTATCAGATAGCATGAGAAAATTACATCTCTATGCCTACATGTAAATATGCATATCAAGCCATCACTTATCATATACCGTCTAGCATGAGGAATATACATCTCAATGCCTACTTGTCAATGTACATGTCAAATCATGAATGTCACAACACTGTGTAGAATGATTTCACAGTGATAATCCCAAATATTCACACTCTCAGAGTACTCAATCTGCCTATCTCAAACTCCCACTCATTACACAGAAGCACTCAGCACTATATGGTACCTGCGCTCACTACTGATATGTCAGACTCCGGAGGGGCGGATCCTGCCCAAGCACTAATATAAAGCCAATATGTCCTGATGCGGCTTGCAACCCGATCCATAATAATAATAATAATAATAATAATAATAATAATAATAATAATAATAATAATAATAATAATGATAATAATAATAATAACAATAATATAATAATAATAATAATAATATAATAATAATATAATAATAATAATAATATAATAATAATAATAATATAATAATAATAATAATAATAATATAATAATAATAATAATAATAATAATAATAATAATAATAATAATAATAATAATAATAATAATAATAATAATAATAATAATAATAATAATAATAATAATAATAATAATAATAATAATAATAATAATAATAATAATAATAATAATAATAATAATAATAATAATAATAATAATAATAATAATAATAATAATAATAATAATAATAATAATAATAATAATAATAATAATAATAATAATAATAATAATAATAATAATAATAATAATAATAATAATAATAATAATAATAATAATAATAATAATAATAATAATAATAATAATAATAATAATAATAATAATAATAATAATAATAATAATAATAATAATAATAATAATAATAATAATAATAATAATAATAATAATAATAATAATAATAATAATAATAATAATAATAATAATAATAATAATAATAATAATAATAATAATAATAATAATAATAATAATAATAATAATAATAATAATAATAATAATAATAATAATAATAATAATAATAATAATAATAATAATAATAATAATAATAATAATAATAATAATAATAATAATAATAATAATAATAATAATAATAATAATAATAATAATAATAATAATAATAATAATAATAATAATAATAATAATAATAATAATAATAATAATAATAATAATAATAATAATAATAATAATAATAATAATAATAATAATAATAATAATAATAATAATAATAATAATAATAATAATAATAATAATAATAATAATAATAATAATAATAATAATAATAATAATAATAATAATAATAATAATAATAATAATAATAATAATAATAATAATAATAATAATAATAATAATAATAATAATAATAATAATAATAATAATAATAATAATAATAATAATAATAATAATAATAATAATAATAATAATAATAATAATAATAATAATAATAATAATAATAATAATAATAATAATAATAATAATAATAATAATAATAATAATAATAATAATAATAATAATAATAATAATAATAATAATAATAATAATAATAATAATAATAATAATAATAATAATAATAATAATAATAATAATAATAATAATAATAATAATAATAATAATAATAATAATAATAATAATAATAATAATAATAATAATAATAATAATAATAATAATAATAATAATAATAATAATAATAATAATAATAATAATAATAATAATAATAATAATAATAATAATAATAATAATAATAATAATAATAATAATAATAATAATAATAATAATAATAATAATAATAATAATAATAATAATAATAATAATAATAATAATAATAATAATAATAATAATAATAATAATAATAATAATAATAATAATAATAATAATAATAATAATAATAATAATAATAATAATAATAATAATAATAATAATAATAATAATAATAATAATAATAATAATAATAATAATAATAATAATAATAATAATAATAATAATAATAATAATAATAATAATAATAATAATAATAATAATAATAATAATAATAATAATAATAATAATAATAATAATAATAATAATAATAATAATAATAATAATAATAATAATAATAATAATAATAATAATAATAATAATAATAATAATAATAATAATAATAATAATAATAATAATAATAATAATAATAATAATAATAATAATAATAATAATAATAGTTCTAAGGTTTTCAGCTTTTGAAGCTTACAGTTTGGAGCTATATGACCAAACTTTAAACATTTGTAACACTTAATATCAGCAAGCTCTCTCTTAGACCTATTTTTGGTAAATCTAGTAGACTTGCGATGGGCTTTCTTGGCTTCACAAATAGTTCTATCTGTATTTTTCACACTCTTACAGATAGTTGCATACATAAGCATTCTATGCACAAGAATAATTAATTCTCTATCAGTCAACCCATACCAACATGCAAATAATTATACTGATTTGTATAAATATCTAAATCATGTTTGTTTAACAAACGAATAGTCTGTTCAGACGAATTTAAAGCTACAGATTGCTCAGTAGTTTTAACAAGTTGTTTAGAAGAGAGTTTATCAAACCATCCATAATCATAGATTGTTCTAATAGGGATTTTAGGAATCGTCCATTTGTTTAACAAATTAAGGTTCTGCTTAAAGGCTCCCTCAGATAATATTTTCTCTGATTCTATAGGTTGGGAGTCATCAGCGATATCATCTTTGCTGGTCTCACTTTGCATCGAAGTGTCTGATTTCTCGTACTGATTGATTGAGCGAAGTAAATTTCTTTTTATTTCTTCTAAGTAGTCGTTGATCATTTCTTCTTTATCCCCTTCTTGAAAGAAGATCTTTCTGGTAATATGCCTAACTGAACTATCATCAATCTTCTCTTTTTGAGGAGTGCTAGAATATTCTTGAATTTTGATTTTGATGGTATCCAAGAGTTCTTGACCGTATAACGTCTTCGTTTTGGGATCTTTCTTCATTAATTTATCCCAGAAATTGTTATAAAAGGTCCTGTATAAACACGGAATTTGTTCCTCGGTGAATCCAACTTCTGGAGTCTATTTATGAATCCAATGAATAGAGAATTCCAGAAAGAAATATATCTGGTCAATCTTTTCTAAATAACAGATATGATCTGTGTGGTAAAGTTCATTTATAACAGGAGAAATTTTTTTCCATTCTTTGTATAACATGAGAAATGGATCAGGTAAAATCTTTATAGTCGGACCGTGGTATGACCACCAGTTTAAGAACCACTTTGAAATGGGCTCTGCAAATATCTTTGCACATACTTTAACGAACCAAGTATGCTTGTGCCTATCATTATTGTAGTAAAGGACTTTATCAAATAATATTTTCTCTAATTATATAGGTTACCAAGTGTCAGACAAGGTAAAGATTTAATACGTTGTTCAATATTTCTAACCAGAATAGTATGACTATCAGTCCAAGGGCTTTTATAATCCTTTTTTAGCCTATCATATAATGGGGGCTAAATCACGAGACAAATTTTTATAAAAAGGTGATATATAATTCAAACTTCCCAAAAATCATTGTAACTGAGTTCTATCAGTAATAACATCGGAAAATTTTGAAGCAAAATCAATAGATCTTTGAATCGGAGTTATCTTTCCTTGACAAATATAATGTCCTAAAAATCGAATATTAGTTTGGAATAAACTCATTTTTTGTTTTAAAATAACCAAACCATTTTGTATAACAATTCTTTTAAAAATATCTAAATGCTTAATATGCATTTCAAATATTTTGGAGAACACCAAAATGTCATCAATATAAATAATAATAAAATTCAGATAGGGGTTGNTATAACAATTCTTTTGAAAATATCTAAATGCTTAATATGCATTTCGAGTGTTTTGGAAAATATTAAAATGTCATCAATATAGACAATGATAAATTCTAGATAAGGGTTAAAAATATCATTCATAATTTTTTGAAATTCTGAAGGGGCATTTTTTAAACCAAAAGGCATAACATTCCATTCATATTGCCCAAATGGAACATTAAAAGCAGTTCTATAAGTATGTTCTTTAAATATTTGAATCTGCCAATATCCAGATTTTAAATCAAATTTTGAAAATATATTGACATCATATAATCTTGACAATAAATCCTTTTTATTGGGAATTGGATATCTAATCCACTTTAAAAACTTATTCAAAGGTTTATAATTAATAACCAATCTAGGAACTCCACGTTCCTTTTCAGCAGCATTATTAACATAAAAGGATGTGCAAGACCAAGGAGATTTTGAGGGTTTTATCAAACCCTTTTGTAACAAATTATCAATCTCTTTCTTGCAGAATTCTACCAATTCAGTGTTCATCTGACAAGGTCGAGATTTAGTAGGAATAGCATCCTCAGAGAAATTATCTTCATATGGCAGAGTGACAATATGCTTTTTTCTATTCCAAAAAGCACTGGGATGTTCGGCACAAATATCAATAGCAATATTCTCGGAGATCAATTTGATCTTTTCCTGTACTTTAGTAGAATTTAAAGTAAAAAATATATTCATACTAAACAATTCTAACTGTAATGTATCAATATATTTCTGCTTCATATCAATTAAAGCATTTATATCTCTAGTTACTGGATCTGTAACAAAAGTATAACTTATCTCTTTATCCTTATAAGTGGAAGAAAAACTTTTTGAGTCTATGCTAGTGAAAGGATAAAAAGCGTTAATAAAAGGTGTTCCAAGTATAATTGGAGGATATATCTGATTTTTCACCAAGAAAAAGAAGTGAGGAATGGAGACTTTATTCTGACAAATACCAGTATTGGGTAATTTATACTCTATATCTAAAGCATGTCCAGATGCAGACTTAACCATATGAGTCATTTTCTGAAAATATTTAGTAGGTACTAGACCTTCTTGAATGCAACTAACATCAGCTCCACTATCAATNAGTGAAAGGATAAATTGTGTTAATAAAAGGCGTTCCAAGTATAATTGGAGGATATAACTGGTTTTTAACCAAGAAAAGAAAGTGAGGAATGCAGACTTTATTCTGACAAATACTAGTATTAGGTAATTTATACTCTATATCTAAAGCATGTCCTGATGCAGATTTAACCATATGAGTAGTTTTATGAAAATATTTTGTAGGTACTAGACCTTCTTGAATGCAGCTAACATCAGCTCCACTATCAATCATAGAAATATTTGTAATAGAAAAACTATTATCAATAAGAATAGTACATTTAATATACCATCTATGAGCAGTAACAATTTGCATCATTCCCAGAAACATATCATGTTGAGAATAAATCTTAATAGGTTTTTCAGAAGAAATATCATTTTCAGAAATACCTTTGTTTTTATCATCAGATTTCTCAGCTGGAGAATTGATTTTCTCAGTCTGAGTAATCTTATGATCACAAATCATTTGATTTTGTTTAAGAGATTTGATCTCT